>JAVJIF010008893.1:147500-232460 GCA_038442645.1 Agave tequilana | reverse complement strand
CCAGAGCCTCGTGTATTGGTGCGATAAACATTTGTTTAATGGAATACAGTTCAGAATCTGTATAACTGTACAGAAACATGGAGTTTAATGACATGAAGCACACAGTGATAGAGAGGAAACATACATGCTGAGGGACTATGCCTTGTAGAAAGGCTGTAGAATTGATCACAACCTTTGCCCATTTAGGTCCACTTAACTCTTTAGGTAGATACTCTGAAACTGATGACCATATGTAAGGACTCAGGGAACCATCTCAAAAAGACTAGCTTTCTAGGTGGATTAACCCAAATCTTTATATACCCAAGACCATCCCCAAGTCTAACCGATGTAGGACTATTTGTTCGACCCAAATCCCAACAATCCCCCTCTCGAACAAAGAGTCTCCCTGTAAGCTCATCTTCACACCTGGAAGACATAGGCTCTATCGAGATCGAGATCGAGATCGAGATCTTGCGTTTCAGCACACGCCTTACGTGAAGCAGGACTCCGCTGCTAATTTCGAGAGCTCAACTAGTTTTACAGGATCTTTATTGCGCCTAACAAAGAGTCTCCCTGTAAGCTCATCTTCACACCCGGAAGATATATGCTCATCAAGGTTACTTCCCTTCACTGCATTTGTTCATACACGCCTTACGTGAAGCACTAGAGAACCTGAACTTTTTCCCCTCGAGAGCTCAATCTATTATAGATACTGTTTAATAGGGGCCCCACTGCGCCTTCCGTTGCGCCCTGGGGAATCGAACATCACCCACACACATGACTAAGTTGGGGCATGGCTCTAATACCATTTGTAAGGATTCGGGTCACCATCCCAAAAAGACTAGCCTTCTAGGTGGAGTAGCCCAAATCCTTATATATTCAAGACCGTCCCTATGTCTAGCTGATGTGGGACTGTTTGTTCAACCTAAATCCCAACACCATATGCCCAGTAGCCAATTATGCTCACACTGTAGTCTATTGCCAGACCAAGTGTAAACTGTAGTGACAAAACTTTTCTCAAGTTGGTAACTGCTGGTTTGCAAAGAGTCGACTGCAAAACGTGGATGCATATCAGTAGCTTGGTATTTAATTCCAATCACTATTGAGGTTGAAGATAATACAAATGTTCATCATCCTTCTGCATGTCCTAACTAACCTGGATCTCTCGGACCAAACCGGAGGTGTTGCAGACAAGAATTGCAGCAATTGCACCAAAGGCGTTGAATACTTTGTCCACTTTATTTCCATGGATGTTGTAGTCCCTGTTTTTGTTTCTACTCCCTTGTAGACAGGAAAAGATACAAGGAATAATTTGACTTCATGATATAGCCTTCAATTTATATCAATGGACAAACAATTAAAGAATCTTATAAGGAAAAGGAAAAGGGGAGAAGGGGGTGGGGGGTGGGGTGGGGTGGAGGGGAGTAAGCACCATCTTTAACTAAGATTGCCAAGAGAATGACATTATAGCTTGTTGTGAGAATAGCAGAGGTTGCTAGCCAATTTCTCATGGCCGACATGGTAGGAACTAGATTTGCAAATATGAAATATGCAATGCCTGTCATAATGATGAACACTTGAAGCCTTACTGGGGAGCTACTGAACTCTGAGTTGATCTCCTGGTTGGAAAATTTGTTCAGAGTGTCAGCGAGCTCAATAAAGATTAAATACTTCTAACATCATGATTAACTCCTTATGTGGATTAATAACAAAATCTTTCTCAATTGTGACTGTTCAAGCTAAATTATCTTACATAAGTTGAAGGAAAAAAAGGAGCAATCACATGCTTTAGGATCGAGTTGTGGCTATTGTTATAGATAGAATGAGATGGCCAAAAGGAACACCGACGCCAATAGTGACGTGAGATAATGCTTTTGACCAACCTTGCCCCTCGTTTTATGTGTTGATATCTTTTCAAGAAATTTTTTCATACATGACAAGTCACAATTCTCGACGGTAACTGATAGTATTTTGTTTCTTGATCCTTTGTTTTGAATGATATAATAAGCTACTCTCCATATGGGAGGAAGTTAAGAAGCAAATGTCAGTTTCAATCTGTTATTGCTCTTATAACTATCCTAAAAAAAATTCAGTGATTAATTCAAAAAAAGAAGCAGAAGAAGAAGAGAAAAATACATATAATATTCATATTAACTTAAAATTCAAATGCTTGGAATCAATAGGTGTGTTATGAAAGGGTGACTTACTCGACAATAAATTTGGTGGACAGTATCTTGAACAGCAGCATGCTAATACCTGACATTTTTGGATGCTAGGCTGGTAAAACAACAAAAAGTGATTGGAATGCAATCATCGGGGTAGTTAATAGAAGATTAGCTGTGTAGGAGTAAGTTTCTTGTATAGATATATCTATCATTAAAACATAGCCGATTCAAATATCTTCACTTTGTTTGCCTATTCATGATTGAGCTTTCCTTGCCTATAAGAGGAAACAATGAAACCAATGCTGCATGGGTACATAGGTATGAGAGAGAAGTATTAGTGGGTCATTAAATGGGAAGAGAAAAGAGTGAGGGATAACCTATTAAGTATGAATAACAAGTATGAACAGCCAATAATAAACAATGTGAAGTTCATACTATAATGTATCATTTCCCTGATTAAAATGGGACTAGAAAGGTATGTGGAGCACTCATCTAATCATTTAAAGCTAGTAGAAACAGTTAGATGAGGACATTACTGTTAGCCCAGAGGCCTTTCACTTTAGTTTTGATGATGACTAACTTATGAAGGTTAGTTTACTAATGATCTTGTGTTATATAGTTTCAGTTATTGATCAAGATATTAGTAGGTGTTTAGCTTCAACAAAGGAGTTTTGGAGCTAACTAATGTAGATTCAAGAGCTCGCGCGTCAAGATCGCATCTAACACTCGGTTGGAGTCAAGCTCTTTGGATCGTGTTTGGATCGAGTCGACCTAGAGAAAGAGTTCTACAAGAAGATTTCGGTTTGTATTTAGTTTAGCTGTGTTTAGATCTTGTGTAAAGATAGATAATATTGATATGCTCAAGTTCACATACACACACAAGTTCAATACGTTTGGTTTTCGGTTTAACCGGTTTTGGATTTCAAGTTCACATGTATATAGTTTTCATGAATAGATAGAATCGAAACAAGTTTACATGGTTTAATGTATATTAGATTTCATCTATATACATTTATGCTTCATATATTTAAAAAAATTTATTTTGATGATCCTATTCATATGTTTAGAGTTTTGTAATTAACAAAAACTTATTTTTGAATTTCATGTCAAAAACATAGATATATATTTTACATGTGTATTGGATTCTATCCATACGCGATATGTTTCAAATATGTTTCAATATCATGTTTTTGTATTTAGACAAGTTTTGGAGAAAACAAATTTTCAGTTCAAAATTCAAGTTTTGGAAAATACGATTTTTGTTTAAGGCCAAATATTTTATATCATAAAAATAGTTCAAATAGTTTACAATATGTGTTAATTTTTGGTCACACATATTTGTTATTCAAATATATTCCAAGAACTTATTTTTGTGAAATTTATAAGATTTTATGGGATTTTATAGATGTTAAATTAACCAAATTTCAAGTTCTGAAATATCTGCCAGAACCAGCGGACGGTCGACCGGACCAGTGGTCGGTCTACCGATGTGCACAAGGTACGCGCACATGGCCAACCTACAAGGCCGATCGACTGGGCGGTCGACCGACTGTAATCACCCATGTCTCGGGTGGTGCCGGTTGACCGGGCGGTCGACCGACAGGCTCATGCCTTGTCGACGGTCGAACGGGCGATCGACCAGCAGTGCCTACCGGTCAAAATTTGACCGTTGGCCGGTCGACCGGCCGGTTGACTGGAAGGTCCTTTCTGACATTTCAGGCTGCCAACGGCTATATTTTTTTCAACCCTATATAAAAGGGTTTTGGGGGCTATTTTCTACAAGATTTCAAGAGTGCTTTTCTTCCCATCTTACAAGTGTTTTGCAACAAGATTTTAAAGAGTTTTTGTACCTTAAAGATTTATTTTTATTTGTTTTAAAGGGTTGGAAAAATCAAAGAAAAAGAGTCTTTGGAAATTATTTTGATCTTCATTTCTATTTCATTCTAGTATTTTCCCCAAGTATTTTCTTTATGATTTGTTTTTCAAACACCTTGTTTTCTCACACTTGAGCTATCATCTCTATCCTATCTATAGGATGTTTTTGTGGGAAATGCTGTTTGTGGTCTATTGTGATCACCAAGAGTTGTTTGTGGTCTATTGGGATCACCAAGTTGTAATCTTTCTTTTGCCTTGGTTTTGTGCATATCCCTCTAGTGTAGAGGTGGTTGTGCTCTGGGTTTGTGACTATCCCTCTTGTGTAGAGGTGATTGCGGTGGAGTTTGGCTTTGTGTCTTTATCCCTCTTGTGTAGAGGTGATTGTTGTTTTGACTTTGTGTCTTACCTCTTGTGTAGAGGTGGTTGTGTTGGAGAGAGGAGTTGGTCCTCCTAACTTTGTAATTGCAAATTTCTCGATGGAGGTTCCCTGCGTCGGAGGTCCTATGTGGATATAGTGAAAACCCTTCTGTGTGAAGGCGGGGACGTAAAGCAGTGGCTCGAATCTCGAAACATATCTTGGTGTTTGCGTTTGATCCACTATCTCTAAACTTTATCTCTCTTGCATCTTGCATTGCTTTATTGTTCATATCACTTGTATGCTTGGTATTGTTGTGTGCCAATACTTGTGTTGAACCAAGAGAGTTTCATATAGCACATCAACTCTTATTTAGAGGAATCTAGAGGAGATCGTCCAAAGCCCTTCACGGGAAATTCAGTTACACTCTTTGGTTACACATTGTGTGTTGCAATTAGTTTTTAATTCCGCATCATTTCTTATTAGATTAGCTACTACACCTATTCACCCCCCTCGAGGTGTATTTTCAATTGGTATCAGAGCCTACGCTCCTGATATTAGGTTTAACCACTTAGGAGTGAGATCTTGAATTGCTAATCTAGATTTACATTTGCACACATATAGTTTATACACTCATAGATTTCATGACCCCTCCTATGCATGATGTTACCAACATTGATATTTGAAAAGTTAAGATGTCCATGTACCTTAAAATCTTAGGAATGCATGTTTACCTTGTCACTAGTAAGAAATCTTATCTTGATAATGACAAGCATATAGAAGCCAATGCACAAGCCTTAGTGGCACTTAAGCATACACTTAGCAAAGAATATTTGAGTATGATTTCTCATTGAATATTTGAGTATGATTTTTCATTGTGATTCCGCTTTTGCAGTGTGGAATACATTGACCTCTCACAAACTACAAATGACAAACAATGTGGAGAAAGAATCTAGTGGAGATGAGTTTGATGAAGCTTGCTACATGGTCCAAGGGAATGACTCCCTTGAGGTACATTTAGATACTCAACTAGATGATAGTGCTAGTTTTTCAGGTGATGACAATATGGATGCCGATGCCTTAAATGAAGAACTTTCTCTATTTTGTGAAAACTTGCTTGAAAAGTATAAACTTTTGGAAAAGAAAAGTTTTGAATTGAAAGAAGAAAATGAAAATTTGTTTTCTAAACTTGATATGATTTTGTAAGAGAGGGTTGAGATCTTAAATGAAAAGGACTCATTGAAATCCCAACTTAACCTTGCCTTAAATGAAAATAAATTTAAAGAGTAAAAATACTTGTGATGATGTTTTGAAGAAAAATGAGGTTTTGTCTTCAAAACTTGAAATTGTTTTAAAAGAGAACAATTCTTTGAAAAATAAAATTGCTTTAATTTCAAAAGAATTGGATTTAGTTTCAAAAGAAAATACTTCTTTGAAAAATGATTTAGATTCACATGTTTGCCATGCTACTATAGCTTTATCATGTAGTGTTTCTATTGCATGCTCCACTTCTTCTAATGTTGAAAATGATATATGTATGTTGAAGAAGAGTGTAGATTGTTTGGGTTCCACTTTGAGTTAATGTGCCATGAACCACATACGATTAGAATTCATGTTTCGCAAGAAACATGCTTCTCATATGCATGCACACAAATCACGGCATACACATGCTTCTCATGTTCACACACATGACACTATGTATGCTCATGTGTACACTTGTACACATTGTGGACGTAAGGGCCACTTTGTAAAGTTTTGCTATGATAGAATACATAATTCAAATTTTGCAAACAAATTTGTTTGGGTTATTTATTTTTGAATTTCATGTCAAAAATATATATTTTACATGTGCATTGGATTCTATCCATACGCGATATACTTCAAATATGTTTCAATATCATGTTTTTGTATTTAGACAAGTTTCGGAGAAAACGGATTTTCAGTTCAAAATTCAAGTTTTGGAAAATACGATTTTTATTTAAGGCTAAATATTTTATATCAAAAAAATAGTTCAAATAGTTTGCAATATGTGTTGATTTTTGGTCACACATATTTGTTATTCAAATATATTATAAGAACTTATTTTAGTGGAATTTATAGGATTTTATGAGATTTTATAGATGTTAAATTAACCAAGTTTCAAGTTCTGAAATATCTGCCAGAACCAGCTGGCGGTCGACCGGACGGTTGGAGCAATGGTCGGTCGACCGATGTGCACAAGATACGTGCACATGGCAAGCCTACAAGGCCGGTCGACCGGCGGTCGACCGACTGTAACCACCCATGTCTCGGGTGGTGCCGGTCGACCAGGCGGTCGACCGACAGGCTTCGTGCCTTGTCGATGGTCGACCGGGGGTCAACCGTCAGTGCCTAACGGTAAAAAATTTGACCGTTGGCTGGTCGACCGGCTTATCGACCGGGAGGTCATTTCTGACATTTCAGGCTGCCAACGGTTATGTTTTTCCCAACCCTATATAAAGGGGTTTTGAGGGCTGTTTTCTACAAGATTTCAAGAGTGCTTTTCTTCCTATCTTGCAAGTGTTTTGCAGCAAGATTTTAAAGAGTTTTTGTGCCTTAAAGATTTATTTTTATTTGTTTTCAAGGGTTAGAAAAATCAAGGAAAAAGAGTCTTTGAGAAATTATTTTGATCTTCATTTCTATTTCATTTTAGTATTTTTCTCAAGTATTTTCTTTGTGATTTGTTTTCCAAACACCTTATTTTCTCACACTTGAGCTATCATCTCTATCCTATCTATATGATCTTGTTTTTGTAGGAAATACTGTTTGTGGTCTATTGTGATCACCAAGAGTTGTTTGTAGCCTACTGGGATCACCAAGTTGTAATCTTTCTTTTGCCTTGGTTTTGTGCATATCCCTCTAGTGTAGAGATGGTTGTGCTTTGGGTTTGTGGTTATCCCTCTTGTATAGAGGTGATTGTGGTGGAGCTTGGCTTTGTGCCTTTATCCCTCTTGTGTAGAGGTGATTGTTGTTTTGACTTTATGCCTTACCTCTTGTGTAGAGGTGGTTGTATTGGAGAGAGGAGTTGCGTACTCCTAACTTGTAATTGCAAATTCCTCGGTAGAGGTTCCCTGTATGGGAGGTCCTGTGTGGACATAGTGGAAATCCTTCTGTGTGAAGGCGGGGATGTAGAGCAGTGGCTCAAATCTCGAAACATATCTTGGTGTTTGCGTTTGATCCACCATCTCTAAACTCTATCTCTCTTGCATCTTGCATTGCTTTATATTGTTCATATCACATATATACTTGGTATTGTTTGTGTGCCAATACTTGTGTTGAATCAAGAGAGTTTCATATAGCAACTCAACTCTTATTTAGAGGAATCTAAAGAAGATAGTCCAGAGCCCTTCACAGGGAATTCATCTACACTCTTTGGTTACACATTATGTGTTGTAATTAGTTTTAATTCCGCATCATTTCTTATTCGATTAGCTACTACACCAATTCACCCCCCTCTAAGTGTATTTTCAATTACCAGTTTTTAGATGACTCCATGTTTAGTTTATTTTTTTTGAGTTTATTTGTTTCTTTTATTGAAATTTAGTCCCACATTGCTTATGACGGGGAAGTTCATTTTATAACAGCTTATATAAAGAGCTCAACTCAATAAATAAGGTGGACAATGAATAATTAAAAACTTTCTACTTAAATTCTCTTGAGCGTGCTCTTGAATATTATGGTGTGAAGTCCGTGGTGTAAGTGGTGCGAGGTCCAATATTTATCCGCTTTTTTTCTCTAAATTCTAATATCTTTTCTATTTCTTCTTTCAAAATCGTATTTCTTCAATTTTAGTTTGAAGGTGGTTGCGATGCTCCTGTTATATATCAAAGTTTTGATTCCAATCTTCTTCAATATTTTCTTTTCAATTTTCACCTTCATCACGCAGGGTCAGCCTGACGCATTCGTGCTGCTGTCACGATTACCACTTTGACCCGATTGAGATGTTTTGTAAGAGGAACCCTCACTCGACAGGGTCAAGTTTCTCTCATCCGGGGGAATTGATGAGGACATCACCAGTTCTTAAATGACTTTATGACTTAGTTTATTTTCTTTGAGTTTATTTGTTTCTTTTATTGAAATTTAGTCTCACATCGGTTGTGATGGGGAAGTTTACTTTTTAAGAGCCTATATAAAGAGGCTCAACTCAATAAATAAGATGGACAATGATAATTAAAAACTTTTCATTTAACTCTTGAGGGTGCTCTTGAGTATTGGGGTGTAAAACCTGTGGTGTAAGGGGGGTGAAGCCCGCGTAAGGAGTGCGAAGCCCAATATTTATCTGGTTCTTTTCTCTAATCCCTAATCTCTTTTCTATTTTTTCTTTTAAAATCCTATTCCTTCACTTTTTAGTTTGAAAGTGATTACGATCCTCCTGTTTTACATCATAGTTTGTTTCGAGGAAGCCAATTCTTGAAAGAAAATTAAATTTATCACAAAGAATATGTATTCCAAATGACGGTAATTGCTGGAAATAGAAGTCTGTTAGACATAGAAGTCCTGATGTCCTTCTTACTAGAAGTAAATATAAGAATATCTTTACACAACTAAGCTTTTCTGAACATACTTTTGTTTATTTTTGATCTTAGAAGGGGAAAGTGTTATTTTAACTACTTTGTGTAAAAATTTTTGGAAGCTGATAGTAATTCTTTTCTACACAATCTACATGAATAACTTGAATCATGTTTTCTTTTGGTATGAAGTAAAATAGACACCTTTAATGCTCTTCCCCAAGAAGGACAAAGCCCGTGTTACCAGAATCAAAGTCACAAATTGCAAGCCCCATGTGATGTAAAACATTCTCCTCCCTGCAAAATAGGTAGGACATCATCAAATTAATGCAAGTCCATCGTCATTTCTATCTGTAATATTAGTAATTATTGATCATTGTTCTATCAATACCTGTAGCTGTTGTGGTCTATTTCAAATACAATTTCTTGATATCTCCCAGACCTTTCTCTTGGTGCTACGGGTTGATAATATATATTATAACGATTGATGGTACAGGAGCAAAAGTTTATATCTCTTGGTCTACAGATTAAGTGTTAAGTTAGAGCGCCCCAAACTTTATCTATGTTGGAACTTAGATACCTCAGTGGCTGTGTCTCAGGATTAATGTAAGGAGGGACAGAGTAAGGAGACTTGCAGCTCGAAGCAATAAACATTGATAAAGTTATGACCAGATTATTTGAGATCTAAAATGAAAAATTACATGGCACAACAAATTAGAGGATTGATCCCATGGAGAATTTTAAATATGATTCATCTATGGAAAGCTTGAATGCATCATTATGTAATAAACCATATAACTATTGGGGTCGTTATGTGATTCTATAATGTCTTTGCTGAAGCGGTTTAATATTTTCTTAAGTACCTCAAAGATATTGTGCTGCATAAAGATGTAGTTTGCTCTCCCTGCATAAAGAGTGCGTTGCTGTTCCAAGTAGATTATGTGGCTAGATCTTAGGCTGCAAAGGACACTATATGCTAATTTTATTTGAGTTATCTACCCATATTTGCAAAGATGCACATGGCTAGACAGTGGGATTTTTACAGGATATTAAGAGAGGAGCCATGGAAAAATGAAATACCTTCATGAGAATGTGTCATAACACATCTGGTTATGAAAAAGACATTAAGGTGTCTAAAGCCACCTTATTAACCTGCCAAATTGATCTTTTCACTGGAGACATTACTGTTAAAAGTCTTCTGCAATCTTGTAATAAACACAGCAAATAACTTTTGTAAATCTGACATCAAAATGGATAAAAGCAAGAGGGAAAATTATGAATGTTATTGGCTTCTAAGACATTTTTATCCGCATTTTCCATCCATGCAATCATAATAGCTATGGCTATGGATTATGGTGTACTGAAAAGAAGGCCCAGAGGCGAGCTTTAGTTTCTGCCCTGGTAAACACATGGCGGATGGATAGAGCATGATTCATGTGGAATAGTACTTGTGGCAAAGTTATATGAGATAGACTTGGCTACTTCCAGAAGAATTTGAACATAAATTTTTTTACTCAAATTCAATGTTACGGCATTCAAATATAAGATCCACTCCATTGAAGTTGATTTACATTATTTAAAGTAATTTAAAATAAAAAATCAATTGTTTTGTAATTTTTTTGTCCATGCATCAAGTAGGCACAAAATGGATGACCGAAAGTAACATAATACTTAAATCTATGACTTTAGACGTACAAATTCTTGATCCGACCATTTGATCATAATCTAAATATTTAAAAACCCTTACACACCAACTTTTGTTATATTTCAAATATTTTACACCGTTAAACTAACCAACTCACTATTTCGGCAGATTATTTTGCGCCTTGATAAATGAAAAAAAGTATTCAAAACACTTGAATTTTTGTTTTTAAGCACTCTTAACAATACAGATCAACTCCAACAGAGTAGATTTACAATTTGAATGCCTAATATTGAAAATGATTCATCTCCGTATCTTCCCAAAGAACCCAAGTCTATCTCAAATTATATGGCTTCTCAGTTGTGTAATATCTGGACTCTGGATAGAACAACTATTTCCTAGTTATTGAGAAGCAGGTGGAAACATGGTGAGTGGTGAATCTTACGACATCACTAATAATCATCAGTTTCACAACTTAAAGAAAAACAGGTGAGTTATGATTCTGAATTATTCCTTGACTGACAGGTTCTCTTTTCCCCTGGCATCATGACAATCTCTGGAGGGCGTCTTCTATCAATACAATGTTGTTTACAGGTATGATTACATTTTTAACTCTCTACCTTTTGTTCATTCATATAGTTTTCAATACCCTTGGTTCTTTGTGCTATTTGTTAGTCGTTTAAGTAGTGATACGTTCTCTATATTGACAGAACAAACAGTAGCAGTTGTCACTATAAAAAAAAGTACATGGACCTGTTGGGAGTTTGAAAGGCATGGGAGACGGACCAGTTCTGCTTGGATTTCAAAGCAGAACATTAGCATTTAAGGTGCACAATCAATTCATGCATAGACGACTTAAGCTAGTGGCACGGGTAAGTTGTACTCTGTTCTGATCATTCCCATCTTTGTATATCATTCATGTCTTCAGTATGAAACATATTACAATAAGGTACAGAATACTGAAACAGTATACTTTTAGAAGATAACCTCAAAATACATAAATCTCTAATCATGCTGCATCTTAAGTTTGTTTTATTTCTTTGACCACAAACATGCCTTCTATTCAGTATGATAGATAATATAATAAGACACAATACAGAAAAGTAAATTTATTTGGAAGATAGCTAAAACATATGCAACTCTCAAATCATGCTTCACTCTTAAGTTTGTGCCATTTCTTTGTGTGAAATTCCCTGACAACTTGTTGACAACAGATAGAGGATGTGGAAGCATATAACTGCAAATGATAAAATGCATTCAAATTCTGTCATAGTACTTTATGTGGAGGGCATAATGGTTCAAGTATAATACAGGATAAATACCATTGAATGATGTCAAATATGACACCTGTTTCTAAGAACCTCCTCGATTCAGATGGTGGTCAGGAAGGTGAACAGAAAATACATTTAGATGAAAAATCATCGGCTTTACTTTACAAATTATTATTGTGATTTCAACTTAAAATGGAATTCAAGGGCAGAAGTGAGTGGTCGTTTATGACTTTGGTTTAAAGGTAGGCTCATCAACTTGTCAGAACTTATAATTTTTTAGTTTTGTTTGATTTCTTGTCATGTTTTATTCTTATTTCTGTGCCCACGTATATATGAGCAAGAAACCTTTATTCATTTATTCATTCTGCCAAACCATTATATATATATTACTTTCAAGATAGTGTACTCCCCAGGGGATAGGCATGTTATAATTGGCAGGATTCATACAAGAACTCCCTACTGCATAATGGTAAAGCCCCAGTACAAATGCCTGCAGTTGCGGAAGTGTGATGGGCTACACAAATTGTACATTAACAGTTATCTCTTGACAGCAGTGTGTTATACTTAGTACAGTGTTGCCTAGGGGTGTGAACTGATCCGATTTTAATGAAGGATATTGGATTCAAATTTTGAAATCTTGGATCCGTATGGGATTCGGGTCGGATTCAGATCTAGAATATTAGACTGTAACAGATTTGGGTCGGATTTGGATCATTAGACTCAAATCGGATTGATTTAGGTAGTATAAAAGGAAATCTGAATCCGATATTTCTTTCAGGTTCGGATCATTGGGATCCGATTATATCTTATTGGATTCAGGTAAAACATTATCTTCCAGATTCAGATTCGGATCTTACACAGATCAGATGCGAATTCAGCCTGTCCACAGCCATAGTGGCGCCTCTTGGGAGTTGCATCTCTATGAGTTGTGTCTGGGGTTCAAATCACATGCTCATGTCATCCTGCTACCCTTTGGCTATTCTTTATGTCAACAGGGGGAAACAAGAATAGCTTGATCTGCTACTCTACTGGGCACCGAGAGAAGGAAGTGCGTGTTTGTGTGTTTGTTTTGCACGCGGGGGGTGGGGGTGGGGGGAAGAAAATGGAAAGAGACTGGAATGTTCTCAACAATAATATGGTTTCGGAAAATCAATACTTTGTTGCGTTCTCTCTAGTTTGAGTTGAGTTGTCAGGTTCGCTGTAGTGTGCCTGTACAATCTGTATGGCCTATTACCAAACTGCCAAACAGTGACGTGAGGGTTCTCCTGGGCGTAAGCATGTCAAACTCATACTACAAGTTGTTAGATTTTCAAAAAATGAATTCAAGAACTTCTCTGAGGTCATTATCTGCTTTTAGTAAATTTGCTGGCATCTATGGTTCCATAGCTAGAGAATGTTCCAATATGCTGTTCCACTGGAGAGAAATAATCCAAGTTAGAAGATCTCATCCACACACTTCCATCACTCAACGCCTATCCTTTTATTTGTTGTGTTCTATAATTGAAGGCAATAGTCAACTGGACACCACTCACTGATATCATCATGAATGTGACTCAAATGATTTCATACATGACATGATATTTTCTAGTGTTTGTTATTTCTGGCAGTAGTTTTTTTTTCCCTCTCTTGTTTTGTTTTAGAAAACTTGTACGTTAATACAGCATTATTCGCTTCCGTTGCAGGAAGCTTAATTTAAATAGTATGTTGTCATAATTGATCTCAAACAAAATTTACTAAATTTCCATTGTTTCAGTTAATTCTGGCAGTTGTTTCTTCTTTTGTTTTGTTTTGGAAAAATTTGTATGTGAGTGCACCATTGTTCGGGTCCACTCCTAGCAGTTTAATTTAAATAGTATGTTGACATAATTGATCTCAAACTAAATTTACAAAACTCTAGTTTTTTTTGGATTTGGATTACATCTAGCATCCAGGCCCTTTGCATTTTTGACTACATCCTTCAGGAATGCGATTTTAGGCAAATTTTCTTTTTTGTATGCCATGAACATGTAATCAAACACACTATACTGCCCGATGACATGAAAAGGAGAAGACGAGTCATAGATTTTATACTTAATAGGACCACTGATGTGAAACGGTACGTGCGTGCTATATAGAGAATCAGTGATGTAATCGAACTCGTCACGTCTCACCAAATACAAAAATCTTCGGCTGGAAAGCAATTTAAACTATCAATGTCAAACAGATGGGTGTAAACAAAGTATTGCATGTTTGGTTTGAACATTTTCAATCTCAATTAAATCTAATTACAATAGCTATATCATGCATGACAAGTTCTAATCTAAATATCAAAGATAAGCAATCACAAGATTTGCAGAATCACACATCTCATAATATGGTGGATAACATGAGATAGAGATAACACCTTAGAGATGAATTCACTGATGTATAATTCAACTAATAATTAGATTACGTTAAAATAAACTCAGAGACAAAGAACTCGCCATCGTACTCTAAGGAGAAATTGAGAAGCACATTTTAGATACCCGTAATTGTAAGAACTGAACTTTGTGTTGATAAGTGTACTTCTGATCTTGACTGTTGTTGCTCGATCTGATAAGAAACTATTGTGAATTTGTGATGTTGCAGAGTTACCAAAAACTTGTAGAGATCACTATTGAAGGCTTGATCGCAATATTGTGAAACGGTACGTGCGTGCTATATAGAGAATCAGTGATGTAATCGAACTCGTCACGTCTCACCAAATACAAAAATCTTCGGCTGGAAAGCAATTTAAACTATCAATGTCAAACAGATGGGTGTAAACAAAGTATTGCATGTTTGGTTTGAACATTTTCAATCTCAATTAAATCTAATTACAATAGCTATATCATGCATGACAAGTTCTAATCTAAATATCAAAGATAAGCAATCACAAGATTTGCAGAATCACACATCTCATAATATGGTGGATAACATGAGATAGAGATAACACCTTAAAGATGAATTCACTGATGTATAATTCAACTAATAATTAGATTACGTTAAAATAAACTCAGAGACAAAGAACTCGCCATCGTACTCTAAGGAGAAATTGAGAAGCACATTTTAGATACCCGTAATTGTAAGAACTGAACTTTGTGTTGATAAGTGTACTTCTGATCTTGACTGTTGTTGCTCGATCTGATAAGAAACTATTGTGAATTTGTGATGTTACAGAGTTACCAAAAAACTTGTAGAGATCACTATTGAAGGCTTGATCGCAATATTGTTTGCACACTAGAGAGACTGATGTCGTGCTGCGCTGCTGACGTTTCTGTTGCGGCTGGTTCTGCAGCTGGTTCTGCTACTGTTGCTGTTGCGGCTTCTCTGCTGCTACTGCAGCTGCTTCTGCTGCTAGTTCTGCTATGCTTTGCTGCCTCTGCTTTGTTGTTGCTGCTGCAACTGTTGTTGCTCTGCTGCTGCAACTGCTGATGTAGCTACTGTTTCTGTTGCTATGAAAGGATCCAAGAGAAGGGAGAAGAAACAAAGGGAAATGCAGGCAGAGAGAAGAGAGACTGGTAAGACACTTAGAGGAGAAAGGAGAGGGAGAGACACTTCATCATTATAGAGAAGAGAAAGAGAGGAGGCACAGAGGAGAAGAAAGAGTGCAGGCAAGAGACATTTTCTCCAAATTCATTCATTGTCTCCCTTCATCATTACACATGATAGCTTATATGTAGGCATATTACTACAACTACTACACATGATGACCTATAACTACCACAACTACTACACATGATGACCTATACCTACCATAACTACTACACATGATGGCCTATAACTACCACCACTACACACAACAGAAATACATCAAGAAATACACAAAAATACAAACAAATATACTGAACAAACAATAAAAATTAAGGCTCAGATGTTCTCATCAATTCTCCCCAGATGGGAGAGAACTCGACCCCGTCGAGTCAATTGCAGAACTACTCTCTTACTGTTGTAAGTTTGTTTCTTACATCTCAGATTATTTGTCAAGTTGCTCCATAAATTCATCATATGAAATGTTAACAATTTTCTCTGTTCTGTAGGATGAATATCTAGAAGTGGGGAAAGTAAAGGACTCAAATTTTGGCTCGGAGTAATCAACCAGTGGATTGTTTATGGGTAATCAAGACCTTGTGAACCACTTAGTCCTCAATATTGAAAATAGAACTGATGTCAAATTTATAATATAAATATTGTAGTTTTGAATTCTTTTATTACTACAGGTATGCAAATCTTTAACAGTTCCATGGGGAAACCATTTCAGACGAATCTGAATCATAACAAAATTGTCAATACTAAAAGTTTTAAATTCCTTTCTTGATGTCAGATCATAACTTATAGTTAGCGTGCTTGTTCAAATATTACTGATTTCCCATGAGAACTTGCATGTGTGTGACAAAATATGATGTAGACTCAGATATTTAGGCCTAAATGCAGACTCAGAAACTCTATAATGAAGTACAGTAAAGAACCTAACTTAGTGCCTATCATTACTAAAGGGTTTTTTTTTCAAAAAATAGCTAATGAACTTTGACTCCTTATTGGATATTAAAAGTTTTATACACTTGGATCATCGGATCAACAATATACACGACCTCGATCAAAAGAGATTATCAGAGGTATGACCCTAAAGGTATGTGACAGTTTACCTGTTTTGACAATAAAAATAAGAGTTATGTAAATAGATAAAGACAGAGGACATGCACCATTAAATTTAATATTAATGAAAGAGAAGATAATATGTAAGGCGTCATGTTCTCCCATAACTGCATCCTCAAAAATTTGAATATAGATCGATCATAGATGATAACATCCTTAATCTGACTCAATCCTGCGTCACTATATAGTTCCAGAACTTGTCCTCATAGAAATGGACATCACTTGGGATAATGCACTGTTGCTTGACTTCTAGTGGCAACTCATCAACTTGCCCTTTGAGTTCACTATGTATGGTAGGCTCCATCTTATGATGTGGCAAGTCGAAAAGATTAGCTCTTGGGACTAAATCAATGATATGTTGGATATCACACATCGGTGGTAACATGCCTGGGAGGTTTTCAAAAAAGACATCTTCATCTTCTGTAATCACAAGGGTGACTTCGGGGGAGTCGGATTATCTTTATGGGAGAGATCAATAAACTCCACAATCACTGAGATGGCCTCAAGAGGACTCGAAATATTGAACTCCTCAAAGTTATCACATGTGATTCTCTATCAAATTCAGAGTTTTCTGAATATTCCACCTAGTACATGAGCTCTTCAGAGTCAAACTCCATATTTGTTACAGGCAGTTTGTCAATGGCAACTCTGATTGGGCTTGATGTCGGTAATAGAGGAGAAGGGTTGACGATCAGAACAGACAACGACAGTAGAGGTCGACAATAAAGGAGGAAGGAACTCTGGACAGATGGTTCCTTAACTTTAGTTACTTTGACTGGACTTAGACAGTTGGCCGCAACATGCCCATAACCTTGACACTTGTTATACTAGATTGTAGGACGATAAGAGGTGGACTTGAATGTCTGATCCAACCTAGTTATGGAACTCAAAATTTTATCTAGCTTTTAGAGGATTTTGGAGTTGGTATCCATATTGACAGTTCTACATGCAATGACACATTTCTAACGTCTATTAGATGCAACCTAGCACATGCATGATTGAAATTTTTACCAAACTGATGTGAAACTGTATGTGCGTGCCATATAGGGAATCAGTGATGTAATCGAACTCGTCACGTTTCACCAAATACAAAAATCTTCGGCTGTAAAGTAATTCAAACTACCAATGTCAAACAGATGGTTTAAGCAAAGTATTGCATGTTTGGTTTGAATATTTTCAATCTCAATTAAATCTAATTACAATCGCTATATCATGCATGACAAGTGTTAATCCCAATATCAAAGATAAACAATCACAAGAATTGTAGAGTCACACATCTCACGATATGGTGAACAACATGAGATAGAGATAATACCTTAGAGATGAATTCACTGATGTGTAGTTCAACTATTAATTAGATTGCGTTGAAATAAACTCACGGACAAAGAACTCACCGTCGTACTCCAAGGAAAAACTGAGAAGCACATTTTAGGCACCCATAATAGCAGGAACTAAACTTTGTGTTAATAAGTGTATTTCTGATCTTGATTGTTGTTGCTCGATCTGATAAGAAACTATTGTGAAGTTGTGATGTTGTAAAGTTACCGAAAACTTGTAGAGATCACTATTGAAGGTTTGATCGCAATATTGTTTGCACACTAGAGGGACTAATGTCGTGCTGCGCTGTCGATGCTTTGCTTCTGCTGCGGCTGGTTCTGTAGCTGCGGCTACTCTGCTGCTGCTGCGGCTGCTCTGCTTGTTCTGCTATGCTTTGCTGCTGCTTCTATTGCTCTGCTTTTGCTGCTGCTGCAACTGTTGTTGCTCTGCTGTTGCTGCAACTGCTGATGCTGCTACTATTTCTGTTGTTGTGAAAGGATCCAAGAGAAGGGAGAAGAAACAAGGAGAGGTGCAGGCAGAGGGAAGAGAGACTAGTAAGGCACTTAGAGGAGAGAGGAGAGGAGGGAGGGACACTTCATCATTACAATGAAGAGAAAGAGAGGAGGTACTGAGGAGAAGAAAGAGTACAGGCAAGAGAGATTTTCTCCAAATTCATTCATTGTCTCCATCATTACACATGATAGCTTATATGTAGACATACTACTACAACTACTACGCATGAGGGCCTATAACTACCACAACTATTACACATGATGACCTATAGCTATCCCAACTACTACACATGGTGGTCTATAACTACCACCACTATACACAACAGAAATACATCAAGAAACACACAAAAATACAAATAAATACACTTTAGAAACAATACAAATTAAAGCTCAGATGTTCTCATCAACCACCTAACAATTGCTTAAAATACTAAACAAGAAACATGAGTTTGAGATGAGAGTACCAAATACGTAGCCCATGATATCTCTGCATCTGTTGAATCTGTGGCCATCAATCACATGGAATCCAGCCAAGAGCCAGTTTGCATAGAAGGCAAATGCCCCTATAGTTGCAAGGCAAGTTAGCCCCCATGCCCAGCCCAAAGGCACCAGCATCAGGTTTGAGAAGCTGAGCACATAGGCGCAGTTGAAACCTGTCACCAATAATAATCCAACTAGTTGCCAAGAATCTGCAGCATACAGAGGGGGAAAAAACAAATTAAAAAAAAATAAAAAGAAAAGGAAAAGGGGTCAGCTTGTAGATAAATATAGAAGCAGCACATGTCAGTACTAATTTTATTTAACTAATTCTAAACCTAAGTCATCCAAGTATAATGGAGTAAAGACAAGAGCATAAATTGTATTTCAACTAAATTTATGATTTTGAGTCCATAGAATATAAAGTCACTACTACAATCCTGGAGTTTTCATCATATATAAATTTTAATCTTATTTTTATATAGCGTACCCCAAATACTTGGGACAAATGGCTTAGTTGTTGTTTCTTTTTATATACTTTTCTGTTTTCGGTAACCTTCATCATTATATTATTAAAATGCTTAAAAGTGAATTTCTTTAAAATCAAACCTTCGGAGTTCAGAGGATAAGAAATATAGCATATTTTATTTCACCATTGATGTAATACGGGTAGATCACAATAACTTTCAAATCAATAGAAGAGGAAATTAGGGTTTTGAGAAAGAAATAGAAAGGGGATTAGGGTTTGAGAAGAAAGAGATAAAAAACTAGTAAATTTGGGCTTCACACCTCATACACTACGGACTTCACAACTTAATCTCATGAACTCAAGGCTCAAGAAATTTAACTGAAAAATTTTAATTCATTTATTCAATATCAATAGTAGAAGTCAAGAGGCCTATTTATAAGTTTTACAAAAGTTAACTCCCAAAATATCACCGATGTGGTACTAAAACTAATATAAAAAATCAAAAATACAATAAAAGAAAATACATATATTCTACTTGAACTCCTCGAACTCAATCGAAGTAACTCCTCTTCTCCAACAGTGGTATATGTGTTGAAGTCGTGGCTGGATGTCCCCATCATTATCCCCAAGTAGAATAAGGCTCGACCCTGTCGAATCTAGTGTAGAAATGCTCTCTTATAGCCCACAACATCCGGGTCAATCCATGCATCATCACTCGATGCTTTCCCTTTCTCACGACCCAGATATCTTCGAGTGTCACCATCACTGGTAGCGATAATCTCATATTCAAGATTTTATCGACTTTATATGTTGTATTAAGTAAAATATCTTGGAATGGGGAAGGAATGGACTCTAAAAAATAAGCTCAAGGAAAGACTCATCAAACAGTTGGATAAAAGCAAAACCCCTTATAATTCACTAGGTCTTTAACATTGAGAGTAGAACTGATACCAAAACCTATAACATAAACATTATCGTTCAATTTATTTAAGATTTGAAATGGATCAGCACTACAAGCATGCAACTTTTTAACGTCACTGACATTAATTTTTTTTTTTTAATTTGTCCCTAACATAAGCTCGTAGCTCATATTTGGCGTTGTTTTGTGCAATCTTATTACTGATTTTTTTGTGTAATTCGTGCACGCATGATGCAAGTGGTGATCCAGAAATTTTACGTTGATCAACTGTAGGGATAAGATCTGTGGGTTGCCTAGGCGCTAAACCATAAGCAATCTCATCACCAGTGCTTTCATCTATTATCTTATTAACAAATGTGTTTTCAGTAACTTCAGCACTGGACAACTTAAGATTAACTTACCTTTTGGGCGCTACATGCTCTTTGAGATTCACTCGGTAACGTGACAAGTTGGAAAGATTTGCTCCTAGAACTAAACCAACAACGTGCATCCTAAGAGTTTTCAAAAGACCTAACACGACATCTATGCTAATATGCTGCAATGGGTAGCGTGAGACAGATAGTGAAATATTGGTGAATGTTAAAACAAAAGAGAGAGAGGATGGTGTCAGCAATAGAGATGGAATGGGGTGGCGACCAGAGCAGGTCACAGCAGGAGGGAAAAAAGAGGGAGCAACAAGTGGTTGAGGAAAGGTGGAGCCGACAACAAAGCTGGAGAAGGAAAAGAACGAGAGTTAGTTATGGCAGAGGTAGCAGGGGCAACAGCTGTGGTAGCCAGAGGAACAACTCTAAACTTCTTAATCACTAGAGTGATTTTCGAAGAAATAATGCTTTCAAACTCAGGTCTACAGCGAAAACTCCATTAATAAGGACAATCTTAAAAGGATTGGTGCAGTCGACAGATATATGCCGATACCCTTGGCACTGATCACATCTAACACTTGTGTTAATTTTGAAAATTTTCTTTTTAGGACATTTGTTTCTGTTATTTATTTTAGCATTCTCCTCCTTAACATCATTCTCAGGTGGGTGTGAAAGATTACTAAACTTATGAGGCAGGGTAGGTGGGGGAGATCTAAACACTGATGTTTTTTTTATCTGTAGTGGGTTGGAGGTCACACCTACTATATAGATGCAATGGTGGGTGCACGGTCGTAGGTTGTTTACTAGTCAGAGCATCGATTTTCATTCTTTGGTTTGGAGTATCGAAGGATTGGATCATATTATCAAGTTTAGTCAGTAGGATGTTGAGTCACGACAATTTCGGCTTCCTCAATTGGACCCATCAGAGTGATGGAAAATTGACTAGACTGTCCTAAAGATAAGGGAAGACACGACTCTAAACTAGATGTTGAACTAATTTTTTATTTTGAATATTAATTTTTTTGTGTTGAATAAAGTTTTAGATTCTAAATGCAAATAAAAATGGCTGAGATTCAATTCCTACCTAACTATGCTCTATTGTAGTGAAACATGTACGAGTGTTCAGAAATCAGTGATAATATTACTAAACTCACGATTCACCACAAATTATGATCATTGTGTAGGAAGGATAAAAACTAATAACACTAAATAAGAAACATGTATAAACTAATCAATTCTCAATTCAAGAACAAATTAATAAAAATGTTTATTCTACGCAAATAAGTTCTACCATCAATATTAAATTAGTGTATCACAAGGAAGTAGAATCACACAATCTCACTTGTATTTGATGGACAACACTCAAATCGATAATAACTTAGAGACGAATTATCAGACTCAAAATAATTGATCATGATCAGAAACATATATAATGAGAATCACATCGACTTCAGTGTCATGTTGGTGTGCAACTTTATCTTCCACGGATCCAACGCTTCGAGAACGGCTCGAATTGGACTCCGGATGACTGAGAAATCACCCGATAATAAAACCCGAAGCTTATTGGGTCTGCCTTCTGCTTAATGGGTCTGTTCTACAGGTCGAACGAATTTGGAGCTTCAAGCGGGTCGGATCCTCGTGCTATTGGGTCGGTCCCTAGTTGAAACGGGTCGGGTCTACTTCTTCAGTGAATTGGTCGGATTGGTTGCGGGTTGGGTGATGTTGAGACAAACAAGATTCAAAGCATGATATGAATCTGAATTTGCAGACGATGGTTGAGGTTGGCATCGAAGAAGTCGGCAAGGAGCAAGAGTTGGCGGGGATGCTGCCGACCTTTGTGGCGGAGAGTAGACATACTTGGGGCGATAGAGGGTGAAGAACGACTCGACATTGGACTAGCGGGTGAGATCGAGCTCGGAGTGGGAGGCAAGAATAAGGTTGGTGAATCCGCTAAAGAGGAGCAGCAAAGGAGGGAGGCGGCGCTGTGCGAGGAAATGGGGAGGCCGAGTGGAGACCATTGTCCACGTTGCGGCAGGGCAATGAGGTTGTCAAGTTGGCTGATGGCGGCGGCGAGTGCTGGCGGCACGAAGAGAACAGAGAGATGTAGGAGATGGCTGTTTGGGCGTTGCTGTTGAGAGGGGAAGAGGGAGATGGGCGAGCAGTGATGGGAGATGGCAGTGTTGTGATTTCAAGGGAGGACGCCCCCACGACTGATCAACAAGGGCGGCGCAGCGGATACGAAGCACAGGATCTACTAAGGCAACTTGAAGAAGAGAAGAAGAAGATATTCTAAAGTAGATAGAAAATCAACACATAATATAACGTGGTTCCACCGATCAGACAGATCGTGTGTATGTCCACAGGAGAAGGGGGAGAAACTTTATTAAAACTTTGGGGAATACAAGAAGAATTACTTACACCTCACGTTGAGAAGTTATAAGTCCTTGATGGCCGCCTAAAATAGCGAACCCTTATGGCTAAGCTTCTCTCACGAATTTCTCACATAAATGAATTACACCCTTAGGAATTATAAATTCATAAGTTCTCTTGGAATACATTAAAGGCCACCCCTAAAGGGTTATTTATAAACCATAAAACTCTCCTAGTCCTAAACAAACTCCTTTAATCAGAATAAAGGAAACTTGAATCTAATTTGGACTCAAAACACCTTCAATAAGAATAAAGGAAACTTGAATCCAACTCGGACTCAAAACAGATGTAAAAAAGAAAACTGCCAAATCTGACATTAATTGACTACCTTCATGATTTATTCACGTCATAATCCTAATAGGTAGTGCCAGCGGGAGTAGGCAACTAGGGTTAGGGTTTGGGTTGGGTTTAGGGAGAAGAAGGCTATGGTTTGAGAGAGGAGGAGGAGATGAACAACTATTGTGAAATTTGTGGGATTTTTATTTTTATTTTAATTTTCCTCTTTTTTTAATTTTTTTCTCTTTTTTATTTTTTTTCCAAGCTAGGGTTTGTAAAAAGGCTAAGGTTTTTGAGAATGAAAAGAGCTAGGTTTTGAAAATTTTTTTTTGAAGAAGAGATGGGCCTTTTGGTAGAAGTGAGATGAAGAATTTGAAGGAATTGAAACTCAAAGCTCTGATATCAAAATTGATGTAATTCGGGTGGATCACAATCACTTTCAAATCAATATAAGAGAAAATTAGGGTATTGAGAAAGAAGTAGAAAGGGGAATTATGTTTGAGAAAAAAGAGATAAAAATTTGATAAATTTGGGTTTCACACCCTTTGCACCATGGGCTTCACACCCCAATCTCAAGAGCTCAAGGCTCAAGAAATTTAATGACACTTTTTAATTCATTCATTAAATATCAATAGTAGAAGTCAAGGGCCTATTTATAGTCTTTACAAAAATCAACTCTCAGAATATAACCGCTGTGGTACTAAAATTAATACAAGAAAACTAAAAAAAATAAAAAATACAATTAAAGAAAATACATATAGATTACTTGAACTCCTCAAACTCAATCGAAGCGACTCGCCTTCTCCAACGGTGGTATATGCGCAAAAGTCGTAGCTGAATGTCCCCATCAACCATAGATAGCATTTCTTTACAAAAGCAAAGTGCAAGCATTGTTGGCATAACTTAAAAAATGCTACAGCTGTTTGAGAATTGTTATAATTGTTAGGAAATAGCCGGCGAAGTTCTACATTGCTTGGAATGTACTACAGTTTCTTTTGACAATTTCCATAAATGTCTCTGAATTATGCTATATTGTACGCTCAACTTGGCTTAAAAGAAAGATCGCGTGTATAATTTTGAATGTTTTCCCCTAATTATGAAACTTCATTGTGTCAAATTTCGTTCTAACTTCTTGCTCTTCCTCTTCATGCCTTTTTTTGGTAATATTATTCTATTTCTCAGCAACACTTGAGAACGGAAAAAAGAAGAGAGTTCTGCACTGACCTTTGTCAACTGCATGAGCTGAAGCAGTCACATACTCCTGCTGCTTCTGGCTCTTCTCTACTTGCTGCCCGGATTCATTGCTCATCACATTGGTTCTCGTGACGTTCGCCTCTACATCCTTCAGCTGGCCTTCCATTGCTCCCTCTCCTCTCTACTTCTTCTCTTCCTTCTTCTCAAAGAGAGAACAATGTAGAATGAGCGGGCGAGCTGCCTTGTTTTATACTATCAGCACAAGAGAGAAGGCAAAGCTGGTTGGTTTCAGACTTTGAACTTTTGGATTTACAACACTGCTCCTTTGCTCCACTGTACAATCTCCGCTGCTTTTTTTTTTTGTTGTTGTTGTAATTTTCTCTTAATTTGCATCCAAAAAGTATTTTGTTGGCAGGATGCGTGCATGCTCAAATTATGTAAAACAGAACTTGTCCTTTATTTATTTTATTTGTTTCTTTTTCCCATGCCAGTTTTGTTCAAATACTTCTCCTTGGCCAAGTTCAATCACAGAGGCAAATTTGAAGAACTATATGCGTTTATTGTTATGCCTTTCGTCCGTGTTGGTGATTGTCGTAATGTGAGACTTTGCTGTGAGCTTGGAGTGTTTTCTGGTTTTTTTTTTTTAAAAAAAAAAGAAAAAAAAATTCCAGGCTGACGAAAGCTATTGGATTCGGCAAGCAATTTTGTAACATATCGATGGTTGAATGAGATTGGATTGTGTGGTATTTTCTCTCCTTGTGGAAGATAATTGATTCGAGTGTGTCCTTACTGGCAGAGAAAAGACCTCTTGAATTGGAAAAATGCATATCTTTTTGTGTAAGTTGGTGGAGACTGATTGTGATTTATGTGTACTAAGAGGATCCATTCGAATTCTTGCTATAATATCAATATAATGTGTGAGATAATTTTTCTCCATGGATACTTTCGTCTTTCTTTGCTCAATGTGGGGTTAATTATTATTATTTTTTTTTTGCCGTGTCTCCATCTCATTTGAGAGTGTTTCTCTCCCTCGATTTGTAGCCTTTCTGCAATTAAAAAGAAAAGGAAAAGGAAAAAAGAGAAAAGGGAAAATTAAATTGTAGCAGTGAAATGTGTTTCTCATTCTTTGAGGGGAATATTGCTTTTAAGTCTCTAGGGAGATTGACTTGTGTCAAAAACTCTGGCGAAAAAACTGGTGTTAAAAAGCCCTGTGACCTAATTCCTCGTTTGCCCCGGTCCCTGTCCCCACCATATGGGCATACGCCCTCAAATGTATTTTTGTATTACCATTATTGTCCTCGCTGACGTGTCCCTTTTCTGACGAAAAGTAACATGCGTGTACTCTTTGACGGCTGCGGGGCCAATTATCTATCCACTTTTCTAATTATTTGTCCACCCAACGCTGAGTCAACATATTTTGAATTTTAAATGAAATTTTTTCAGCGATCTGACACAACATGAGCATTTAATTTTCTGTACCCGATTTTTCTGATTATTGAACATTTTCATCTTTTGTTAACCTATTTTTCTTTTAATTTTATTGATAGAGAATATTGATAAAATAATGTAATTGGAGGGAAAAGAAGTGATTAGATGGGAAAATTGGTGGGAAAAAAACTTGATTATATAATAAGTGGTTATTAACTTCTTTTTTCCTCTTGCTCAATTGTATCTCTTTTGTGTCTCTTGTATCCTCTATTATATCATAACCATCCAAAATAAATGAATTCATCTTCATGCGGAAATGAATCATCAGTAGATCAACAAGAAGATGACTTTTTCTTATTTTGTATTGTTACCTCTCCGGATGGAGAAAGAGCGTGTTTGATGCTGCAGCCTAGTCAAGGCATTTTTGTATTTAGATGAAGTATCGAACATCTTTGATCTTCCTGTGCAATAATTAAATCTTACTTATAAACTTGAGCAACAACCAACGTAGTTTTTGTGCTGAACACCGATCAAGATGTTCAATACTTGCTTGAAATTTTTCAGAAAATTTTCCAGACTTATAATTGCAGGGTTGTGAACGTCATGGCAAGGGCTACAACTCACGGTGCTTCGTCGTCTAGGATTTGTCCTCAAGCAGATCAAAAGTAAGTTTTTATCCACTATTGAAGTTTTTGTCCACAATTTTAAGTTTTTGTCCACGATTTTTGATTTTTGTCCTCAATTTTAAGTTTCTATTCACGATTTTAGGTTATTGTCCACAATTTTATGTTTCTAACCACTTTATTAAGTTTTTGTCCATAATTTTACATTTCTGTCCAATATATTAACTTTTATCTACCAATTCACCACAATGTCTCTGTTAGTGTTCCCAACATCGGTGAACATGTTTGGTTAGCCGAAGATATGGTGAATGACACCATTCGTATCCCTGCTTGGTGGCATGATTCTATTCGTGGTGCGGGGCAACAATTTAATAGCGTGAAAGAAATGAGGCTCGCATACGCTACCTCTGCCAGTGCATCGTCCACTGCCTGCCCCAAGCCAGAATAAAGGAGGAAGATTGTGGTAGGCCTGTGATAGCAACGTAAAATATTGTCACATAGTATGAACATGAACCAAGAACTAAATTTCGTTGGGACGTTCCCTACTGAGCGACGCGCTACATCGCAGCCCGGGTGTAGTGAAAAGTGGGTAAGGGTTGCTAGTCGTCGTCCAGAAATGACGCGCCACATCAGAGCCCGGATGTGGTGTCAAATGAGTAAGGGTTCCCACACTTTTATGAGCGAGTGATGGTAAAGAAGTTAGCTCATGAATATAGGATTAGGTTAGCATCATGAAACATAGGCGCTCTTATAGGTGATTAGCAGAGTCAGTTGATGCTATGGTTAGACGCAATGTTAGTATTTTGTGTGTACATGAAACTAAGTGGGTAGGTGAAAAATCTAGAACTATAGAGCCTTGGGGTTATAAACTTTGGTATACTGGTAAAGATAGAAATCGTAATGGGGTGGGTGTGATCATAAAAAAATAATTGCTTGAGGATGTAGTGGAGATTAGGAGAAAGGGTGATAGGATTTTACTAGTTAAACTTATTTTTGGTAGGGAGATTTTTAATGTTATTAGTGTCTGTGCACCACAAGTAAGACTTGATGAGTCAAGTAAGCGTCAATTTTGAGAGAATTTAGATGAGATTGTACAAGGCATACCCATTAGAGAAAAGCTTTTCTTAGGCAGTGACCTCAATGGGCATGTAGGTATTAGTCGTTATGGGTTTGATAATGTACATGGAGGATTTGGTTTTGGCAAAAGAAATGAGCCAGGTAACTCGATTCTAGATTTTACTTTGTCATATGATTTGATCTTAGCGAATACTTAGTTTAGGAAGAGAGTTTCACTTGATCACTTTTAGAAGTGGATCAAGTGCGAGCCAAATAGATTCCTTTTTAACTAGAAAAGTATATAGAGGTTGTTGTATGGACTGTAAGGTAGTAACGGGCGATAGTATAGTAACCCGAAATAGACTCTTAATTTTAGATGTTCGGATTAGAAGGAGACTTAAAAAGATTAAACGTAAGTTAGATCCTAAAATTAAGTGGTGGCGGCTAAAAGAAGGTAACCAAGGAGTTTTGTAGATCAAGTAGTACATGAAGCAGATTGGATAGCCCAAAATGATCCCAATACAACATGGAACAAAATTGCCAGCTGCATTAAAAGAATAGCTAAAGATGTACTTGGTGAGTCACGGGGTGGTGCTCCACCATGTAAGGACACATCATCGTGGAATGAAGAGGTAAGAGCTGCCATTAAGATTAAACGAGACTCTTATAGAGATTTGAAGAAAAATTATGATGGAGTGAGTTTTGAGAGGTATAAACTAGCCAAGAAGGAGGCTAAGAAAGCTGTTCAGAATGCAAGAGCTAAAGTGTACAAAAAAGTGTATGAGAAGTTGGACACCAAAGAGGTTGAAAAGGACATATATAGAATTGTTCGAATAAGGGAGAGAAAGACTATAGACTTATGTACTATGACGTGTGTCAAAGATGAGGATCAGAAAGTTTTAGTTCGAGATGAAGAAATCAAAGAAAGATGGAGAGAGTATTTTGACAAATGATTCAATGGTAATTCTACTCAAGACTTGGATGACCTTACCATTCAGTGCCAAAATATGAACCATAATTATATGCGCAGAATTAGCGAATCTGAAGTTAAAGAGGCATTGAAGAGGATGAAATCAAGAAAAGCTGTTGGCCCGGATGGAATTCCTATTGAGGTACGGAGATGCTTAGGAAAGGTGGGCGTGAGATGGCTGACAAACCTCTTTAACAAGATCTGGCTAACTAAAAAGATGCCAAATGAGTGGAGGAAGAGTACCTTAGTACCTCTCTCTATAAGAACAAGGGTGATATCCAGAGTTGTTCAAACTATCGTAGAATAAAACTCATGTGTCACACCATGAAGCTTTGGGAAAGGGTAATTGAACACAAGTTAAGGCAGAATGTTATAATATCAGAGAATCAGTTTGGGCTCATGCCGGGGCGATCGACGACATAAGCTATTCATTTGCTTCGTCAACTTATAAAGCAATTTCGAGAGAGAGAAATTTACATATGGTCTTTATTGATTTAGAACAAGCTTATGATAAGGCGCCAAGAGAGGTATTATGGTGGACATTGATGAAAAGAGAGTCCCCATCAAATATATTGACATAATCAAGGATATGTACGATGGAGTAGTGGCAACTGTCAGAACTTGTAGAGGCATAACAAGTGATTTTTTTTATCACAATTGGATGCTACATTGAGTCCATTCTTATTTGCCATAGTGATGGATGAGCTTACTAGAGCTATTCAGGATGAGATACCCTGGTGTATGCTATTTGCTAATGATATTGTCCTAGTCGATGAGACGAGAGCTGGGGTAAATGTCAAATTGGAGTTATGGAGGCAAACTCTAGAATCTCGAGATTTTAGATTAAGGCCAAAACAGAGCATATGGAGTGTAAATTCAGTAAACATGGAATCCATAATTATAGTATTGTGAGATTAGATGGACAAGAAATACCGATGAGCAATCATTTTAAGTACTTGAGTTCTATTATCCAAAGGATGGAGAGATCGATAGTGATGTCAATCATAGGATCCAAGCCGGCTGGTTGAAATGGAGGAGCGCAACAGGAGTTTTATGTGATCATAACATTCCGTTATGGCTGAAGGAAAAGTTTTATCGGACTACTATTAGGCCAGCTTTGTTATATGACACAGAATGTTAGGCTATAAAGAGACATTATGCCCAGAAAATGAGTGTAGCAGAGATGCGCATGCTTCGTTGGATGTGTGGTAACACGCGGAAAGATAAGTTGAGAAATGAGGATATTCGTACTAAGATAGGTGTAGCCTCTATAGAAGAGAAGATGAGAGAAAACCGCATACGATGGTTTGGTCATGTGCGACGTAAACCTAACTGATGCACCAGTCCGGCGAGTAAAGCGTATCAATTTAGGGTAAGTTAAAAGAGCGCAGAGGAGACCGAAGAAAATATGGATGGAGGTAATACGACAAGATATAGAGAGGCTAAAGGTCTTAGTGAAGACATATTGCTCGATAGGAATGAGTGAAGAAAGCTGATCCATGTGCCCGATCCGGCGTAAGTCTCTTTTGGTTCATGCCTACCCCAAATACTTGGGACAAATGGCTTAGTTGTTGTACTGATATACTACGCATATACTACGCTATTGCAAAGAAATTTGTTTATAAATTTGTGAAGCGATAAAAAAAGGATCACTCTGGAATGCTTAAAGAAGTAAGAGATTGGTTGCCCTTGGAGGTTCCACACATCGCCGGTCACATAAAACACCAGGTTTGCTATTAAAACCTTCAACTCTGTGCACATATGTGGTGGAGACATGGGCACTGATGGCACCGGAGAGCATCTAGAAAAATTATAGCATTTATCCTACAGAATATACTCAAACACCGTCCTACATACATAGCCTGTGATGCTAGAAAAGATTTCAAAGCTCAATTTGGAGTGTCGTTCAAGTACCACAAGATTTGGTGGGAAATGATTTGGCATAGAACGAGCTTTATGGACTGGCAAGACACTCTTATGACTCTCTGCGGTGGTACGTGCTTTCTTAAATTTATTCATACTCTTATATTTCTGTCCAAAATTATGTATTATGTCTACCTAAACTAATGTATGTCCGCTTCTTTTGATTTTCATCCACTTGGCCCAATACTCTGTATCGGACAGGTATGAGCAGATGGTATTGGAGACGAACCCGGGTCTTCGTTTCTCTCGAGAGTGAAAACGGCCAGTTTACAAGGCTCTATATTGCTTATGCTGCTTGTGTAGAATGCTATCTTGTCAGTTGCAGACCTTTAATTCTTTTTTACGGTACTTTTCTTAAGGATCGTTACAAGGGTACACTTTTGGCCGCCACAGCTTATGATGGTGACAACGGATTATTCCTACTAGCCTTTTGCGTGTGTGACACTGAAAATGATGACAACTGGAATTGGTTTATTAGTGAATTGCGGAATATGTTGTATGAAGTACTCGAAACATATGCTCCACCACACCAACTGGTGTTCATGTCTGATGCTGATAAGGAGCTTGGAAGTACCATTGAAAGATATTTTTCTGATGCGTTGCACTCTCGTTGTGTCCTCCATTTCATGAAAGAACAGTTGTAAAAAAAACTGGGGTTTAAATTTGCACACTTTTCAGGAATTAACAAAAATGTTACAGTGGGCGGCTTACATGTACAATATTGAAGATTATAATGCACAAGTGGAGGAAATCAATAAAAGGTCTGTACCCGCGTACCATTTGCTTTTATTCTATGAACCAAAAACTTGGGCCAACGCATTCATCTCAGGAGTGAGGTATGTTGTTTGTGTTCACAATTTTAGGTTTTTGTCCACTATTATAAGTTTCTGTCCACAATATATGTTGTTGTCCATAATTTTAAGTTTACGTCCACAATTTTAGGTTTTTATTCACATTAAGTCAAATTTGTGTTTTTATCTTATATTCTGTCAGATATGGACATGTGACTTCTAATTCTGCAGAGTCATATAATAGTTGGATATGTAAACCTAGGTTTCTCCCTGTGGTACAAATGGTTGACCACATACGCGTTCAAATCATAGACTATATGAACACCAGAAGGCAGATGCCTAAGAAATGGGCCACTGTCCTTTGCCCTTAACCACAAAAGATTCTGAACAAAAACATGTCAGAATCATTTCCCTTCATGTAATAATGGCAGCCGATGACGTGTATGAGGTTTTTGACTGGCATACGGTTGCAGTTCAACCTATACTGCGCTCTTGCACCTGTCGAGAATGGAATATTACTCGCATCCCATGCAGACACGCCTGTGACGTTATTTGGTTCATACAACACAGCGTAGTGAATTACCTAGATGATCACATGAAGTTAGAGAAATTCAAGCGAACTTATGCCCCAACGTTATATCCTATTCTCGATTTCGACAAGCCAAAGGTATCGTTCTCCAATATTCTGTCCACCTTAGTATGTTTCTGTCCACTTTTTTGACATTATGTCCACATTTCTGGTATTTGTCCACATTTATGAATATATGTCCAAATTTAAGAGTATATGTCCACATTTCGGATTATATGTACACATTATAAAGTATATGTCCTAATTACTATCCAATATTTATACTTTGGTACTAACTTATCTCTCGCACACGTAACGGAGGAGACTACAAATAAGACCTTCAGTAACGAAAAAGTGTTGTGGGATGAACAAGACAAGGCGAATCAACAATCAATTTTTGAAGCGCCCGATTGTGTGCAGTTGATGCCGAAAATATGATCACAATCACCGTACTTGCAACACCCAATGGGATAGATGAGGAAATAATGGACCCTGCTGTGGTGGATGAGGATATCAATAATCCTACTTAGTAATTAAATTAAAAATGTGAAATTTTCCATTTTATAGTTCCCAAAATGTTGGACTATATGCCTACATTTTGGACTATATGTCCAACTTTTGAAACATATATCCACATTTTGAAAAAAAAAAGTATAACTATTAGAATATATGTTCACATTTTTAAAAAAAAAGTCTCCTATTGGAATATATGTCCACATTTTGGGAACTTGAATAATATATGTCCACATTTTGGGAACTAGAATAATATATTCTGTCCACCTTAGTATGTTCTATCCACATTTTGAACATTATGTCTACATTACTGGCTATATGACCACATTTTGAAATATATGTCCACATTTATGAATATATGTCCAAATTTAGAAGTATATGTCGACGTTTTCAAGTAAATGTCCACATTTTCGAAATATGTTCAACTTTATGAAATATATGCCATTTTTTACAACCAACAAAAATTTTTACAACTAACAATCTTTACAATCAATAAAATTTTTTATCTAAGTTTCAAAATTGTTCAGGGTTGTAATGAGCTAGCAGTACAGCTGGTATGACAGATGTCTTCGTCTTCATTACTTGGCCCTCCACCAGCAGCTTGGCATAGATCTCCGTCCGGTGCTCCATCATGGACTTCCCAGTAAGGATAACTTTACGAAGGTCACCGCCCCCAAATAATTGCCCTCGCGTATTCATAAAAATATATACCGCAATCATAACTGCAAATGAAAAAGTTAGATTGAAAACATTTAAGAATGATGAACAGAAATTGAGTTAGGTGGATATATAGTTAAAAATGTGGACAGAAAGTTGTTGACAGAAATTAACAGAATGTTCATACCTGTTATCTTATTGCTGAGATTTCAACTGGTGGTATGGGAGGTGCTTGACAAATGAGCGAGCTAGCTTTCCGCCTATAGCCTCAAAACACTTAAGGATCTTCTTGACTCTATCGACGTACTTGTGAGCGAGAGAACTGTAGTGGCCAATCTCATTCCTCTCGAAATCAATCTTGAGAAGGTGCCAATGTGTGTCACTGCAGATAGGAATCAACAGAATTGGCCGGTCTTTCGCAACATATTGCTCCACATATAAGACGAAGAGCTGGTCTCTGCTCGTACTTCGGGACATTCTACAGAGAAAATACATAATAAAAGTTGAACATAAGAACAGGTAGACATAATTTATAAATGTTGGACAAAAAACACAAAATTTAGACAAAAAATAGAAATGTTGGATTGAAAAATCCTAAAATTGGACAAACTGATGGAAAACCAAGGACGAACAATTTCAAATCTTCTACACCGCTCCTCATATTAGTCGTCTTGTACCCGAATCACCTCCCTTCCAAGCAAGACATCAATCATCTTACAAAAATAATTTTAAAATATAATGTTAAAGAAAAATAGAAAGGCACACGGAAATAAAAGCCGAAGAGCATAAGCCAAAAATTAAAAAACTCATATTGTCCCCTAACTTACAGCCCCGAAGGATCTAGTCTTGTTGGTTCATGAACTATCTTTCCAAGACCAAACAAATTGCATCCTGGGAATAAAATTGAACATATGATTAATAAGTTGGACAAATACTTAAAAATTTGGACAGATACTTTAAAAGTTAGACATACTTCAAAATTTGGACAGATACTTAAAAAACTTGGACATAAAATTTAAAAGTTGGACAAAAACTTTAAAAGTTGAACATATACTTATAAAGTTGGACAAAAACTTTAAAAGTTGGATAGAAACTTTAAAAATTGGACAGATAATTTAAAATTCACAGTGTTCTAAAAATCGGTTTCATTATTCGTGCGGTCCAACACTGAATAATGATTAATCGGATTAAACGGAGATTTATCGGAGATTAATCGTTTTTGAAATTTTAATATATTTAATTATATTTATACATAACTACATATGAATATATATAGTTAATTATTGAAAATACTTAAATATTATACAAGACAATATCTAGATGTGAAGTTATAAACCATGATATGATGAACAAGACAATATGAATCAATAGTAAAAAGAAAAGAAGTAAAAGAACTTATCTCTTCACATTAGTAATCTAAGATTTCAAATTTTGCAACATAAATATAAATCAAAGAACATACTTGCAAAATAACATAAATAAAAAAATTAGTCAATTTATCAATCAAAATAATGAGCTTCAAAGAATGATGGAGAAAGATTGCTAAATAAGTTAATTTGAAAAATAATCAAAAATAATAAAACATAAGTATCATTATGCGCAAAAATACAATATAAAATATTATAATTCATCTACTATTTAATAAATAACAGTTCATCTACTATTTAATAAAAGATCATTATCAAATCATCAACATCACAACATAAACTACTTAGAAATCTAACACACACAAAGTGATAAGTTTTCAAATAAAAACATATGAAATACCTAAATGATTGATCGAGGATTAATCGGATTAATTGGGGATTAATCAAATTAATTGAGGATTAATCGGGGATTAATCGTTTTGGACCCAATTAATCGCTCGAGCGCATAATCAGAGCGATTAATGTAATATTAAGCGGGCTGCCACTGAATAGGATTAATTGGCCGATTAATCCGATTTTTGGAACAATGATTGGACATATAAAAATACTTCATCACTGTCAGCTGCAAGAAACGTTGCAAAGCCCCACGTTCCTGGGGACTAAGCTGGGTTGTTGTGTCCCAGTAATTGACGTTGTGAACGAACTTAATGTCCTTGCCATCCTCCCAATACATGTGCACAGTGAAGTTCGGATCTCGAAGAATGTCCGCGTTCAATTCAACTGACTTTAAAAACTCTGCTTCTGTCCTAGGTCCCGTATGCATAGTTGCACGGATGTCCCACATAATTGAGATGCGTTAATCTTCATCGGAGAAGGCTGTGTCTGCAACCAGTGCAGCAGATTCTGCTGCCATCGAGTCAGAGGCAGCTGCTCAAATGGAGACGGATGACTCTGCTGCCAAGTAGGTTGAGGGTGCTACTGGAATAGTGGCAGAGGACTCTGCTATCACCGAGGCAGAGGCTGCTGGTGGAACAATGGCAGAGGACTCTGCTGCCACCAAGGGAGAAGTCGTTTCAGAGGGCTCTGCTGCCACCGGGCAGAGGCTGCTACCGCAAAGGGCTCTGCTGCCACCGAGGCAGAGGCTGCTGCTGGAACAGGGGAAGAGGACTCTGCTGGCCGACGCTTCCTTTGTACCCGTTTGCGTTTGCCCTATCAAGTTGCCAGATAATTAAAAGGTGGGACAAAAAATCAAATAAGTGGAGAGAATGTTAGTGAGGTGGACAGTTACTTAAAAAGTTAGACAGATAGTTTAAAAGTTGGACAGAAACTTTAAAATTAGACAGATAGTTTAAAAGTTGGATGGCTACTTAAAAAGTTAGACATATACTTAAAAATTAGACAGAAACTTTACAAGTTGGACAGATACTTAAAACGATGGACCGATAATTAAATTTAGATAGATTATTTAAAAGTTGGACAAATATTTTAAAACCTGGACAGATACTTTAAAAGTTGGATAGATTATCAAATAGGTAGACAAAAAGTACCTGCGTTACAGGAAATGCCCAAGATGGAGATATCACAACCTTAGCATGCGTTCGGCATCCCCAGCCTTTCACATTCTTAATAATGCTGGTTGACTAGCAAAGCATGCGGTTTCATTCTCTCTTTCTCGTCTCTTTCCTCCTCTCTTCCTTCCTCTCTTTCTCCTCCACAGCTGGAGCAGTTCATTGTCCACACCCACCTCGCTTGATTCTACGTCTTCTTTTTTTCGGCATCAGAAAACTTCCTAAGATCTTCACAAGAAGGCCCACTTTCGCAACTTCTTTGAGGCCAGCAACCGCCAAGGAAGTGCGAAGGCGGGTAACCTCTTGATCGTAACGAACAAGCACTTCTTCTCTTATGTCCCTTTGCTTCTCTCTTCGCTCCTCTTCTCTTTCTCTTCTTCGGAAAGTACCACGTTCTCCCTGTTGGCCCAAAGGGCCATCACTCTAGTTTTGATGATGATTAACTCATATAGTTATAGTATAAATGATCTTGTATTTAATAAGTTTCAGATATTTAATCAAGATCTTAATCGGAGTTTAGCTTTAACAAAAGATTCGAAGTCAAGTTTTGAAGCTAGCACGTGTTGATTTAAGAATTCATGCTTCAAAGATCGCATCAAGTGCTCAAGAGTCTACCTCTTTGGATCAAAGTTTGGACCAAGTCAAGATGGAGAAAAATATTTTCAAGAGAAGATTTTCAAGACTTGTGTCATGTTTGTAAGTGTTAAGATTTTCGTCTTAGACAAGATATAAAGGATAGATTAGTTGTGGATTGCTCAAGCTCATATACACACACAAAATTTATATGTGCTTTCATAAAATAGTTTTAGTTTTAAAAAATACCGTTTTGATTTTAAGCTTCAAAGAATATATCTTTATGTTTCATGAACAAAGTTCATCAAAAACAAGTTTACATTTTATATGTATATTGAATTTCATCTATATACATTGTTAGTTCAAATGTTTAGAAAAACTTAGTTTGATGTTTCGAATTCACAGTTTTAAAGTTTTGTATTTATCAAAACTTTGTTTAGAGCTTAATTGTCAAAAACATAGATATTTCATCTTATATGTGTATTGGATCATATCCATACACACTAAGCTTCAAAAGTGTTTAAAATATCTTGTTTTTGTATTTGAACAAGTTTTGAAAAAATCATTTTTCAAATTAAAGATTAATTTTGAAAGATATGATTTTTGTTTAAGGTTAAATTTTTATATCACAAATGGCTCAAAAAGTTTGTAATATGTGTTGATTTTTAATCACACATATTTGTACTTCAAAGTATTTCAATAAACTTATTTTTGTGAATTTTATGGGATTTTATAGGATTTTATAAGACCAAGTTTTAATCAAATTTTTTAATCCCTGACATGGCCTTCTGGCGGGCGACCGACCAGTCGACCGAACCAGAAGTCGGTTGACCGATGTGCACAGAAACGTGCACAAGCCCTGGCTTGAGGGCCGGTCGACCGATCCAGAGAGTTTACTCTTAGGATCTGGCCCTGATCGATCGAGCGGTCGGCCGGCCAGGGGGCTTTGCTATCTAGTTCTTGCCTCGGTCGACCGACCGGTCGACCGACAGGTTAAGACCTGGGTGCGGTCGACCGACAACCCCAACGGTCATAAATATGACCGTTGGCCGGTCATCGACAAGTCATCTGGCCTGGGGATTTGCCCCAACGGCTATTTTTGTAGCTATATAAAAAGGGACTGTTTTGGCTAGTTTTAAACAAGATTTTGGAGAAGTTTTAGAGCCAGTTTTTTTCTATCTCTCTTAGGGTTTTTCTCCACTTGTTTTGGCTAAAACTTCCATATCAAAAGGAGAGTTTTTAAGAATTTTTCAAAAGAGATTTCTTGAGTTTTTCACCACTCAATCTACCTTATTTTCTCACACAAACTTGAGCTTTTCCATTGCCATATCTATCCTATAGGAACTTTGATCTGAGAGTGTTTTTGGTGATCAAAGTGCAGAGATCACCAAGGTTTCAACATTGTATTTGAGGAGGCGAACTTTGATTAGACTGAAAAGGGTGTACTAATTATGTAGTAAATGTGTTTGATGTACCCTTTCTTGTCTCCGCTATAGCATAGAGCTATACCGAGTCGGATCTCAGGGAGAGCTCGCGATAGAAGCTTTAACGTATGGTAGTGAAGTGATAAAACTAGTATTCTTCTCTTACTTATAAACTTAATGAAGCAAATGCAAAAGAAACCAAAAGAAGATGGATATGTTCATGTGGAAGTGGAAAAGAAATCAAGAAGTGATGTGGATATTGTATTCACAAGAAAAGAATAAGAAAACTTAAAGAAAGTGATCCAAGACTAGATTACCTTGCTAGCTTGCCAAAGCTTACCAAACTCCTTGATAATGAAAGCTTTGCCTAATGTTGTCACTCCATAGGCTTAGAATTCCTCTCACGTGTTGACCTAATTACTTTCTCATTTGCAAGATGGTGGTTTAACCATCGGAGAAGAGAAGATCATACACTTGCAAGATTAACAAAAGCAAACACCCAAGAGTTATTGAAGTGGCTAAGCTAGTGGTGAACTAGTACATGGAATGAAAATCTAGCTACAAGAAGCCATTACAAAACTAAACAAATCTAGAAGTAAATTGCAAGAATTAAACAAAGCAAGTAAGAAAGCATGTAAAGAAAGCACAAGAACTAGAATCAAACTCAAGTAGAGGAATGGAGGATGGATCAATCCTTGCATAGCTTCAAGTGTCACCCTTGATTATACAAGCTCTCTCCCTCACAATCACTCTCTTTTGTAATGAAATCTAGGGATAGAGAAGAGGGACTACAAGAACAAAACCTAAAGAGAAAATACATGAAAATTACAACTAATGAACTAATCTCCTCTCTTCTCTGATCAGTTTTTGCTCGCAGGTCCAAGTCCAGGTATTTATAGACCAAGGTGAAGGATCCAGAAGCAAGTCTGTTGGCGCAAAATCTGGAGCCAAATCTCCCTGTAACTGCCGCCACTTCTGGAAGCTTCCCAGATCCAGCGGCCAAATCTGGGCCGTTGAGCCCAGATTTTCTGGTGAGATCTTCTTGTTAGGTGGTTAGCCACGTGGAATATCTGGATCTTTCTTTGGGCGCGCGGATCTTTCTAGATCTGGATTTGAATTTGGCTTTATCCTTAACCTTGGATTAATCACTTAATTAGTGTTAATTAAGTGATTATTTGGATATCTCTCCATTAGATTGTGTACCTGCAAATATGTAGAGAAGAGGAGTAAAAATCACATATTTATTTGTAATATGCATGGGGATTATGATGTAAAATATGCAATATTGGATACTAATCACACCCCCACACTTATTCTTTTGCTCGTCCCGAGCAAAACAAAGAAAGAAAATCTAGACTAACAATTTATTTACACCACTTTCGCAGGTGACGCGATTGCACTGAGCGTGTGCAACAAGCCGTTAAACCTCTAGGTTACCCTAGAGGAGGAGTGTTGTCTCCTGAGGGTTTTCAGCGGATTACACCCACAAAATCCATAAAGAAAGAAGACAAATGTTAGTATTTTCGAAAACGCATTTTGAATAAGAGACATGTTTACGAACTATTTTTGCGAAAATATAAGTGATCCTAGGTCATAAGTCCACCTATAATCAATCTTTCTTAAACTTAGTATCCATGCAAGATCTTGTTATCAATTAAGGTAAGAGTTCAAAATTGGATTGAATATTTTATCTTTCATAAAAGACCTAGATAATATGCACACCGTGTAAGTGAAGATTTCTGGGATTTCAACTCCAACCATAAAGCCATTTATTTATTTATATATTTTTTTCTTTTTCTCTTTTTTTTTCATCCCTTAGTTTTCTTAGGCTTTCTAATTTACCCATGTAGCGAGCCTTTAACCGATGACTCCCAAACCAGATGGTTTTAGGGCACCAGATGAGAAAACATCCCTCGGGTTTAAGGTCTCGAGTAAAAAAGGCCACAAAACTAAGGGGGATTATTTATATGATCACTGTTAGGCGTGAATAATCATGCTTCTTGAGGCACAATTATCCAGCTTAATAAGTGAGATCACCGTTAGGCGTGAGTTATTATGCTTCTTGAGGCACAATTTCCCAGCTTAATAGGTGATGATTTATTTATATATATTTTTTTTTCTTTTTTCTTTTTTTATTTTATATATATGGCATTTTTGGTCTTTGTTTCCATCCCAAGAAATGTGTAAGTGTGAAGTGCATATTATCTAAGGCAAAAATTCAAGATAAGAATATCTCACCAATTTTACTTACTTAGCCTATAATCTCCAACAAGATCTATTACTTCAACTATGTTTAAGATGTCATAATTAAAGCTTTCTTAATCTCTAAGATACATCTTAATTTTCTTAAAATAGATCAAAACTTTGTCTCTTTATTTCAAAAAGTTTTTATATTTTTTTTATTTTTTTATTTTTTATTATTTCTAAAAGAAATGTAAAAGAAAGAAATTCTAAAAACTCTAAAAAGAAGTGTAAAAGAAAGAAAATCTAAAAACTCTAAGTTAGTAAACCCTCCCCCACACTTATTTCATGCATTGTCCTCAATGCATCATGATATATGTATGCATGAAACAAAATGGAAAGGGAAGGAACAAAAATTACCTGAAGGTGGTGGTTCCGGTGGTGGTCTGATTGGTCCACGGAACATGGCCCAATCATCTTTTCTTTGGGTTTTGAGGAACCCACCAAAAATAGCAAAAATATGACCCATAAAAATGATGCATGCGTGTGAGATTTTTATTAAATACCTGACCCCATCTAATTTTAAGATTTTCCTAATAATTTCAGAATCAAATTTATCAAGATCCTTGTCCCAAAAAGGTGAATGAAATGATAGAACAGTTGACTTGGACTCGGAAATGAAAGGAACTGATACTGACTCTGAAAGGTGATTTAGGTCAAGTGATGGTTCAGAAGTCGAAGTGAAGTCAGAAATTGTGTCCAAGTCAAGAAATGAAAACTCATGTCCACAGTCAGTGTCCAACAATGGGATGTGACCTTCTAAAGGTGAAATCTCTTTACTTCCAATATTAAGAAATTCAAGCTCATCACCGTACAATTCTTCAAAACTTAAGTCAACATCTTCCTTAAGAATTGTACGATCAGTTTCAGAAGTAAAGAGATTGAGAAAATCAAGGTCACATTTGAGTTCAATTCCACAAGATGGAAAACTTGCCAAAATGTCAAGAGTATCTTCAGAAGTGTAGAATTGGGCAAGTTCAATATGATCCTCAAAGATGGGTGATTCCACTTCATTGTGAATTGGGAAAGGATCCAAGGTTGGCTCCGGGAAAGGATTGAAATGAGGTAAAGATACCGGAGTCATTATGGAATCAGGAAGAATGATTGAATCACAAAGTTGGGGTTCAAGATCACATTCCTCATGTAGTTCAATAAAATGTGGAGAACTTGCCAATTTATCAATGAGATTTTCAGAAGTATGGAATTGGCCAAGTTCTATGTGATCATCATAAAAGATTGGTGATTCAATTTCACAATGGATATGAAATGGATCCAATTCTGACTTGGGAAATGGATTGAAATCCGGTAAAGATGTGGAAGTCATGATTGAATCAGGAAGTAAGTTGGAATCATCAAGTGAAAGTTCAGGATCAAATTCATGTTTCAGTTCAATTTCAGGAAAAGGAAAACTTGCCAAAATATCAATTGGATCAGAAGTGTGGACAAGTTCAGGTAATTGTGCTGAAATTGAATCTGGACTTCCAAGACTACATGACTCTTTGGATTTAGAGTGGCTAGTGACATTAGAAAGAGGATGAGAATGAAGAGATTGGATCATCAAATCTATGTCACGATTTCTAGCATTTTGAGCATTGGTCATGTCTTCAAGCATCTTTTCAAAATTGATGACTTCATTATTTGGATGAAAAGATGAAGTGTTGTCTTGGAAGTGTGAGTCAAAAGTATGTGATGATGGAAAAGTGGACTCACACAAGAAATCATTATTCGGTTCCATGACAAATGGTTGTTCATAATGAAAAGGTGGAACTGAGTAAGATTCTTGAGAATATGGTGGAATTGGAGAGACAAATGATTTTTGAAGTTGTTGCTCGACTCTCTGTAAATTGGCTTCTATACTCCTTTGTAACTCAGATTTTTCTTCAATTGGTTCAGAAAAAGGAGTATATGAAGTGGACTCTGGAAATGAATATGGTGGACAAGGTGAATATGATGGACAAGGATTTTGATAATTTGACTCGGGGTACTTGAATCCCCAATTACTCGGTAAAGAGTTGAAATTATTTTGGACATTATAATTATTAGATGGGGGGTATGGGTCGTATTGATTCGGATAAGGCCAACCCGGTGTATTTGGTTGGTGCATATTATAAAACATCGGGTTGGAATTATCCGAATAAGGAGTGTGTGTGACATATGGATGAAAAGAATTGTAATTATAAGCCATATCACACAATCACAAACAAACAAACAAACAAACAAACAAACAAAAGAAGAAAAGAAAAAAAATTCTAACCTAAGTTAGGGTAGACTTAGACCTAGACGACTCCTAACAAATAGACTGTCCACGGGAGGTTCAGTGTAGACTCTAACCACAAGCTAATCGGCCAGGGAAGGGTAAGGTTGGTGGGAGGTTTTCCGTCCGGAGACGTTCCTTAATTAAGTAACCAGCAACCTTCAGGCTTTCGGCCCTCAACCCCTTTCCTAGACACCGATTTTGCAAGAGTTAAATTCCAACACTTTTCCCCCTTAGGATAATCTCCTAAGTGAGTCCGAGATGTCCCTAGGGCCAACGTCTACTTTTTTATTAAATTAGGGCTTGGGTTAGTGAGTGCTTGGGTTATGGTTTTCGGGCTAAGGAAAGGGTAATGACCTCCCCCACCTTATCTTATTTACGGGTATGCCCGTAGAATTGAATTGTGCAAGTGTACAAGAAAAATAACCAAGATTCACTCTGAGCCAGAAAATCAAGCAAGAGTTTGTCCTAGTCTATTATGCAATGCAAACACGTACCTTGCCTCCAGCACTCTTCAACAGTAAAAGTAAAGAATTGAAGAGACACGTGCCTAAAATGCAAGTGTCTAAACAATTTTTAACAATTATCAACCAACTTTTTACTGTTTTTTAATTAAGCAGGAATACAGTGAACAACACAGGATTTCAAGTATAGAACCAGCAGTATTTTGCAGAACCAGAGGCTCTGCAGAAATTTGGTGAGAATTGAGCTCAGGACTGCCGCGTTCCCGCGGCTATTCTTGTGGATCCGCGGCACAATTAAAGAATCCTGGCCTCTGCTTTCTTGAGCAGAGGGCCAGGTTCACTTAGATGTTACTGCAGTAAATAATTTCCTGTTTTCTTCTCCTGTAACCTGCAACAGAGAAGAATAATAGTTTAGTACTTCACTTTAAACCAAAAAAAAAATACGTCGCTCTCCCCGGCAACGGCGCCATTTTGATTAGACTGAAAAGGGTGTACTAATTATGTAGTAAATGTGTTTGATGTACCCTTTCTTGTCTCCGCTATAGCATAGAGCTATACCGAGTCGGATCTCAGGGAGAGCTCGCGATAGAAGCTTTAACGTATGGTAGTGAAGTGATAAAACTAGTATTCTTCTCTTACTTATAAACTTAATGAAGCAAATGCAAAAGAAACCAAAAGAAGATGGATATGTTCATGTGGAAGTGGAAAAGAAATCAAGAAGTGATGTGGATATTGTATTCACAAGAAAAGAATAAGAAAACTTAAAGAAAGTGATCCAAGACTAGATTACCTTGCTAGCTTGCCAAAGCTTACCAAACTCCTTGATAATGAAAGCTTTGCCTAATGTTGTCACTCCATAGGCTTAGAATTCCTCTCACGTGTTGACCTAATTACTTTCTCATTTGCAAGATGGTGGTTTAACCATCGGAGAAGAGAAGATCATACACTTGCAAGATTAACAAAAGCAAACACCCAAGAGTTATTGAAGTGGCTAAGCTAGTGGTGAACTAGTACATGGAATGAAAATCTAGCTACAAGAAGCCATTACAAAACTAAACAAATCTAGAAGTAAATTGCAAGAATTAAACAAAGCAAGTAAGAAAGCATGTAAAGAAAGCACAAGAACTAGAATCAAACTCAAGTAGAGGAATGGAGGATGGATCAATCCTTGCATAGCTTCAAGTGTCACCCTTGATTATACAAGCTCTCTCCCTCACAATCACTCTCTTTTGTAATGAAATCTAGGGATAGAGAAGAGGGACTACAAGAACAAAAACCTAAAGAGAAAATACATGAAAATTACAACTAATGAACTAATCTCCTCTCTTCTCTGATCAGTTTTTGCTCGCAGGTCCAAGTCCAGGTATTTATAGACCAAGGTGAAGGATCCAGAAGCAAGTCTGTTGGTGCAAAATCTGGAGCCAAATCTCCCTGTAACTGCCGCCACTTCTGGAAGCTTCCCAGATCCAGCGGCCAAATCTGGGCCGTTGAGCCCAGATTTTCTGGTGAGATCTTCTTGTTAGGTGGTTAGCCACGTGGAATATCTGGATCTTTCTTTGGGCGCGCGGATCTTTCTAGATCTGGATTGAATTTGGCTTTATCCTTAACCTTGGATTAATCACTTAATTAGTGTTAATTAAGTGATTATTTGGATATCTCTCCATTAGATTGTGTACCTGCAAATATGTAGAGAAGAGGAGTAAAAATCACATATTTATTTGTAATATGCATGGGGATTATGATGTAAAATATGCAATATTGGATACTAATCAAACTTGTGGGTTCGCATTGTGTAGAGTTCTTGAGGGAGCTCATTGTAGAGGTGCGGTGTGCTTGCGCGTGTTGTTCTTGCGGGAACAAGTGAGAGACTTGCGGGTCCAAGAATTCTTGCGGGAGCTCGTTGTAGGTGTTGCGGCACCGGGTGGTCTTACAGGATCGATTATAGTGAAAATCCTTCATAATGTTGAAGGCGGGGACGTAGAGCAAGTGTGCTCGAACTTCGAAACAATTCTCCTGTGTTGTGATTGCTCATCTCTCTCTCTCTCACTTGTGTTTATATATCTTGTATGCTTATATTGTTTATCTCTTTATATGCTTGATATATTTGTACTTAATTGATATATGCTTGAGATTGTTTGCTCACACTTGTATTCAACCAAGAGTCATAGTGGCACCTCAACTCTTAATCTAAAGGAATCTTGAGGAGATAGTCCATAACCCTTCACTGGGAATTGGGCTACACTCTTGTGTTATACTTTGTGTGTTTGCGTAATAGTCTTTTAATTTGCATAATTAATTTTAATTTCGCATTAGTTTTGCGTTAGATTAGCTTGTCACCTATTCACCCCCCTCTAGGTGACCTACAAGTAATACCAGAGCTTGGTGCTCTTGATTTGGGTCTAACAATCTTTAGTTAAAGATCCTCATTTTAGCTAATCACAATATTTGCTTACACACACATGGATTTCATGACACCTCCTATGTTTGACATTTTTAACATCCAAACTTGGAAAGTTAAGATGTCCATGTACCTTAAGGCCCTAGGTATTCATGTTTATCTTGCCACCATTAAGAATTCATACTTTAGTAATGGCAAGTATCTTGAGGCTAACTCAAAAGCCATCCATGCTATAAAGAGTACTCCAAATGATGATTATGTATCTAGGGTTTCTAACCTTGATTCGGCTTTTGGAGTTTGGAACACTCTTGTCTCCCTTGGTGAACAAAAGCAATATTACATGAGGAGTGACTCGGATGATGGAAGTGATGCTTCCAACACATGCTATATGGTCCAAGGGGATGACCTCCTTGAGGTATATTCCGAATCTGAGCTAGAAGAAAATATTGACATGCCATATGATGTGCTTCCATCTTTTTGTCAAAAACTTCTTAAGCAATATGATTTGTTAAAAATTAAAAATGAAAGGTTGAAGAAAGAAAATAATTTTTATTAAATAAAAATGATTCTTCAAAATTGAGTATTATTTCAAAAGAAAATGAATTTTTGAAAAACAAGTTATTTTGGTGGAAAAGGAAAAGGAAGTTGTTTTAAATGAAAATAAATCTTTGAAAAAAATTATTTTAAATGAAAAAGAAAAGATTTCTAAAAAATAATAATGTTGATTCTCATTCTTGCCATGTCTCTCATACAAATAATGTTGCTTCCTCTTTTGATAAAAATGAGATTCATGTTTTGAAAAAGAAAATTGATTGTTTGAACTCAAATTTGAGCAATTGTGCATTTAACCATTCTATATTGGAAACCTTATTTTAAAAGAAATAAGCTCCACATATTCATGCACATAACCCATGGCATGCACAAACACACCATGCTCACACCCCACATTTGCATGCTAGAGTGTACACATGTACACATTGCGGCTGCAAAGGCCATTTAACAAAATTTTATTTTGATAGAATAAATCATTTAAATTTTGAAAATAAAAGTGTTTGGGTTCCTTATAATACTAACCCTGTGGACCAAAAAAGAAATAGGTACCAAAATCCCCACCGCTTGTGTTTGATGTAGGTGTGGGCTGTTACAAAATGTGAGAGGGTTGGTGCCTTAATGGTGGATGCATATGGAGTTTGATGGACATACCCAATTGATGCATCACTATCAAGAAAGTTTGGTGGAAGGACCACCATGGTTTGGAGACTTAGAGAATAGTTCATATGGTTGGTAACTATCTCTAACTCCAATTTTAGTTTACATGCTTTTGCAATTGATGATTTTTAGCATGTTTTGATTTTAATACTCATTATGTTAAATGCAATGTTATTAGACATGTGATATACATAGATAGTCTTTGAGATACACCCATGTTTATATGGATTCATACTTTTGTGTTCTCACTTTAGTTTAACTAGTATGTATATGCTAGTTCTAAAACACGTGTATTTAGTCTAATGATCATGTTTGTTTTATGCTTCATGTGGAGATTACTTATTTAGATGTGGTTATACTTGTACAAGTAGTGAGATACACTTGATTATTATGTGTTTGTGCTTCATTGCTCATTTTGTACTCATTACATGTACTTGTATAACCTAGTTTTGAAGATTCTTTCATTTATATTTGTTTTCCCTATTTTCTATATGTTTTGCTTCATGTATGTGTTATTTTTGTCTAAAACTAATAGATATACATGTATACCCTTGAGTCACTTGCCTTCATGCAAAAGTCTATTATGGACTCGTTTATTTTTGGGATGTGTATGTATACTTTTAGTTTCGACAAAACATACATATACCTAGAAGTTTGTTTAAATTTTGATGAAAAATTTTAATTTTGATGATTTTCATGTTTTGAGCTTTATTGTTTATTTTCATAAATATGCTATTCACATGATTCTTGTGCACTCATATTTCTTTTGTTTACTCATGATCTTATTTTCATGAGCTAATTTTTGTGCCTTATGGATCTTGAGTGACAATTTTTGTATACTTAGCAATGCTTCATGAGATATATGATTTGGTTTCATGTTTTGAAGGGTCTTTAATTAGTTTTTCAAAAATTATTTTAAACTAGTTTCTTGATTCTTCAATTGGTAGAGTTTTTAAACATGTTAAATTATTTTCAAACTCTTATTTTTGAAAACCCCTACCAACTTAAGGGCGGATGGTTGGGCGTCCATGCCTTGTATGCGTTAATGACTATCTTTTATCATGTGCATGAAAGGGTGGTAGTTATGAGTTATACACGTGATCTTCATGGAATTTTATTTTTGTATACTTATTCATTGAGTTGTGCCTCTTTAAATAGGCTACTACAAAGCAAAATTCCGGATCATAAACGATGTTGGACTAAACAATAAAAGCCTACAATATAAGCTAATAAAAAAACTACAATAGAAAGCAATTAAAAGTGATTCTCATCACATTATTGGAAACCCAGGTTCAAGTTCCCAGACGATGGTTATCCTTGAATGTTTCCTCCTCCATGGGGTTCATATCTATTTGCATGGTATTACCCACCTTAAGGCACACTAGTGAATAATGCACAAACCCAACCCATAGGAAATGCTGGGGGCCAAGTGTCTCAGTTACCTTAGTATGTGCCACTTAGAGCTGGATATGCACTGCCAGTAAGTGGCGGAACTAACCTGATAAAGGAGTGCCTTTACAAACACAAATTCCTCCACCAGCAGCCCCAGAAGGACAAAACCCTCAGGCCAGAAATGCTAATAATGTCTTAGCCGTTGCGGGAGAAGCATAGGCTCATGAGAACAATATAGGACAACATCCAGCGATGGGCGGCAATCCCATTAATTCTGGGGGCAGATCCAAAATGTGACTTACACAATGGCTATACATGCGCCGAGTATCGGGCTGCTAGGGTATGAGGCCATTGTACCAGACCGTGGGCGAGAGTACAGGTATCCCTACCCTCCAGATGTAGATGAAACTGAATTCCTTATGGTATATAAAATCTTAGACTTCTCTCTATTCTCTGGTGAGGACAGAATGTCTAACATGGAAACAACATGCTTACACCTTAGCTATCATTTTCATTTCAAGTTCTAGATATTAGCCCTTCGTAAAGTAGTAACCGTTTACTTTTTACTTGGATCGAAGGCTTTGAAGCAAACTCAATAATTTAGAACACCACTAACACGAGTTTAGCTAATAAGCTTAGCAACATCAGGAAAGACCCAACTTTTTGGTACAAAACCATTGTCCCTTCTTGCATCAGTGCAGGTGAAAAAACATGCATCCGTGTGACTCGAACTGCCAATAACCTTCTGGTCAAATAACACATCTAAATCTTACAGAAAAAATCGAACCACCTTTTCTCCTCTTGCACCTCCAAGGATGGGAAAAAAAACACCACACCCAAATAGAGAGTAGTATCAAAAGTCCCGTTTTAGCACATTGGCCCTAAATGTTATTCCAATTAGATTCACTTTCATGATAATGTATACAAAAAATAGAATCAAGAGAAAGAAAGAACATTTATTTCTAAATTAAATATAAAAAGATCTATCTCACTACAAGAATTGATTCTATGGTTCCCTAATCGCCAGCAAACAAAAATCGATCTTTAATCTGTGTGTAATTTTGGGGGATTCGATCCAAAGGATTAAGAGATCAAAGGGATTAAAAATAACAAAACTGATCAACTTACTCGAGAGAAACGATTAAAAAGTAAGCGGAATACCTCCATTCCCAGAGAGACCGAGTGATTTCGAGAAGGCGGTGCTTGCTTGCTGACGAGTGATGATGATGATGAGAGCGGAGCAAGAACAAGGAGCCACTTGGTTGCGTAAGTTCAACGCCAAAAAAAAGTGTGAGAAATTATTCCTTTTTTTCCTTTATTTATTCTTCCATCACTTTTGGTGGGAGTGGGACGCATTAGGTTGACCAAAGCATAGTCTAATTTTCGATTTAGGTGTTGGGCTTTTACACTAAATTTTCACAAAAAATACTATTAAAATATCAATTAATTAAACTAAAACATTTCATAAAATAAAATGATGACTCTTCTTACCTCTGGCTTTCATATTTAGGCGTGTTTATTTCACCGTAAAAGTATGTAAGTCGCAAGTGACAGTTGTGTCCTACGACTTACGGTCTTTGTTTGAACCGTAAGTCGTAAAATGCACTTGCATTCTACTTACTATTCACTTGCAACACAAACAGTAAATTTTGTAGTCATGCAACTCTCACTTACAGCCCACTTACAACACAAACTGTTAATTTTGTGGTCATACAAATCTGTATTACAAACAGTTAATTGTAATTACATTAATTTTTTTATTATTAGATTACTCTATAAAAATAATGAGAAAATCTGTTTAATTATTAGATTAAATTTTTATTAATAATTTAATAATTTTTAATTAGAATCTTTTTATTACTAGATTAATCTTCTTTATTACTAGATTAATATAATATATTCCACTTAATTTTAGTTCTGACGTTTACTTTTTTATAGATTAGTAATATTTAATATAAATTTAATAAGTTTTGATTATTATATTAAAATTATAATTAATTAATATTTAATATATTTAATTTTTAATATTTAATAATTTTAATTTTTTAATTTTTTAATATTTAATTTTTTAATATTTATTGATATTTTTTAATAATATTTAAGTCACCAAACAGTTAATTTTGTGGTCAACTTTTTCACTTACGACTTACACGTTACGACAACCAAACACTGCAAAATACAATACATTTTCTTACTTACAATTTTACATTACCAACCAATCACTGTAATACTTGCATTTAGCTCATTTACAGCTTTAAAAGAATTTATCAATTAGACTTACCATCACTTACGACAATCAAACAAGCTCTTAATATAAATGACAGTTGTATCTGCATAAAGGGGAAAAAAAGTCTCGAGTCAATAATTCAGCTTTGGGATTTATAGCAAAAAAAAAAATGATGTTATATCACATAAAAATGCATAAAAAAGGAGAAAATATAATTAGAGTACATCCAACAAAAAGAGAGAAATTACAAATTTCTTTGTACTACTTTTACTGAAATAAAAGGAACATGCCAGATGAAGGACAAATGTACAAATGAATTTTGCAAGAGCATTGAATCTCATTTAGTCTGCCAACAAGGTACAAATTTAAGTGAAGGAGATTACAAATTTCCACCCACAGTTGTGTACTTGCACAGACAAGTTACAAGACTGAAGACACAGATACATGCACAAAATAACAAATGGCCTACACAATCAATGTCATATATGATTCTTCTTTGTACTTTAAAGCGAGCAGAGAAGTTCATCCTACCCTTATTCTATCGAACTGGTCGACACTCTTCCTCTCCCGCTGACTGCTGCTCTTCTTTGATTTCTCCAAGCAATCCAAGCTCCTCCTCTTCTCCATGAACTCAAATGGCATATTTAGTTTGTCCAACCTCTCTATATCGAGAACTCTGAAACCGTTGCCTTTCAATGTACTGCAGTCTGCTGCACTGGGCCGTGGTTTCTCCCTTCGATTAGTACTCCGTCTGGATGCTTCAAAACAGTCAGTGCTCCTCCTGAGAGGTTCTTTGCCGGTCCTCCAAGAGTTTTTCTGGGAAGGTGATTTCTCAACTGCAGATATGAACTTTTTGAGGTGCCGGATGTACTCGGGATAGAGCTCCAAGTCACAGTGGTTTCCTCCTTTGAGCCACAATGGTTCATACTTCTCCTTGCAGAGATTCCAGAGCTGTTTTCCATGGGAGCAGTCAACAACTTCATCTGACGTGCCCTGCAGATTATAATGGAGACGGGTAAATGAGGATTTGAACTGAGTGAAGAACTTGATAACCAAATGAAGCCGGCAGCAAGTATAGCTTTCACAGTTAGCAATGTATGACATAATAGAGGTGTAGAGTACATAATAAAATTATTGGATACATTACAACTCTAAATTTGGTTTGGATTTCTTGGGCAATTTTTCATGAATTATTTGAGGGGTCCTTTTTAAAGAATGAACTTGATGTGTCCTAATAAAACATGGAGTCTTTTTAAGAAGGGACTCGGAGGAGAATTTCTATTTGATTACAGAATCTTTAGTAAGTTGTTTATAATATATTTGATTCAGATTTGAGGTAGAGTAATAGAGGTGGATAGGTTGATGCTTTATCTAAATTTAGAGTTAAGGTAGAGATTGTAGGAACATGATTAAATCTAGTTTGAATTGTTCAGGCAACCTTCCATGACTTATTTGAAGAGTCATTTGAATATGATGTTCTATTATTCTCTAATAAAATAAGGAGCCTTATTAGAAAGGGAATAAAATGAACATTTCTAATTTATTAGTGAATCTTTTAGTAAATTGTCTATTAAAAGAAGAGTCAGTAGCAATAGCTAGGTTTTAAGATGTTAACAGACATGTGATACATTGTATCTAAACATGTGTATAGACATGTGATACATTTGTATCTAGACATGTATACTTTCCTTATTTGATTCTCCACTTCTATATATATTGTATAATCATTTATGAATAATATATAGAGAAATTTCTTCTCCTCTAAATTATCACGGTATCAGAGTCATTCCTCTGCTAATCGTCGTTCTACGCTATCAACGAGCCTGCGTTAGGCCATGCTCATGTAGTTGTGCCTAGCACCGGACCATCCCTTCATCTTCTGCTATTGTTGACCTTGACGGCATCTTACTCCAACGTCGTCGTTGGTCCTTGCCTCCACAGCCGCTTTTGGCCCTCACCCTCCAGTGGGAGGCTTCCTCCTCCGAGATCTCTTCAGCAACGACTTCATCATTCCCGCCGTCGACAGAGATGATCGACGAGAGATGACTTCACCATTCCCGCCGTCGACGAGAGACGATCGACGAGCGTATTTTCAAACTCTTGGTGTTTGATCCACCGTGAGTTTGAGGGGGGGTGTTAACAGACATGTGATACATGTGATACATTGTATCTAAACATGTGCATAGAAATGTGATACATTTAGACATGTATACTTTTCTTATTTCATTCTTCACTTCTATATATATTGTGTAACCATTTATGAATAATATATAGAGAAATTTCTTCTCCTCCAAATTATCATAAGGGTTTGTCTTTCCTTATGGGAGAGAGAAGACAAAGGAAACTATGCAAAGGGAGAAGAGGGGAGAGGTTGTGTGAACATCTTGTTATCTTGTAATCTAATATCTTTATCATACAGGAATCTTTGAGCAGTGCCCCTGGAATGGAGGCATGAATATGATCACGTAAAATCTTAGTCTGCTGTGTCTTCTTTGCTTCTTCCTATTATATTTATGCTACTTCTTGTATGTGTATAAGTGTATTTATACTACTTCTTCTTGTAGGTATGATGACGTATACATGATCAGGAAGCTTCCCTTTGGTGCAAAACAACAATTGCAATCTTCCTCTAGTTCACTAAGAGTACTGACAAGATTAAAAAAGTCAAGGAAAATACGCAAATTATATCATGAAAATCATAGTCATATATGTTAACTATTAAACACTATATATATTAATATTAACTTCCTTTTAAGGGTTTATATAAAAGGGTAGGGCAAAGATAAGATGTTTTTACCCTGCTGTTTTACCCATTTACCCATATAGATATAGAAGATGCTGCTGCTGCTGATAATAATAATAATACTAATATAGTATTATATTAAATTTTACTCTTGTACTATAGATTATATCTACATCATTAGAGATTCTATTTTCTTTTCTCTTTTGACTACCAATTTTCATTGTTAGTTATCTTTGTGTGTGCATTTAATTTGGATAAAACCTATCTTTTATTTTAATTAAAGTAACTGTTATACAATGTGTTGTGTGAGAACTAGGAAACCGAACACAGGACATTGGCACTAAGACAATTCTTCATGGTTCATGGCTGTATTTTTAGGTGAAAATCAATACCTTCTCATGCATATTTTTCTTTTAATATTTTACACGTTTTACTTATTTACTTGTTTACTTTACTTTCTAGAGTGAAGGAAATTTTTACCTTTGACCCTTTAGAGGAAGGTTGTGTTAATTTCTAAATTACTAGGCAAGGGTAAAGTACTGGGTATTTAACGGATGGATAAGGGTCTGGGGTAAAGGTAAGACCCTTACTGTAATATCCCTATTTTATAGTACTGTATTACTACATTTTTTTTTCAAATATTTATCTAGATTTATCTAATATTATTGATAGTTGTTATTACTGTTATATTATCCTTAATATTACTATTCTTCTAATTATTATTGTTGTTATTGTTATTATTAATTATTTTATTATTAATATTATTGTTAATTAATATCTTTGTTATTGCTAATTACCATAATGTATTATTACTATTGATTTTTTTATTATAATTATTACTATTTTTGTTATAGTATTATTTTTGTATTATGGTTACTTATTATTTATTAACATTTCTATTTATTATTTTATTTTGCGATGTGTATTGTATTGAGCCTAGTCTCTCCCTCTCCTTTCATCTCCATTTTTTCTTTTATTTCATTTATTCCTTTACCCATTTAATCATAACCCAATAGCCCATTATCCAAATCCTATAATCCTATCTAATCAAATTAATCCTAACTAATCCTAACAACATAATCCTATCCTTATTATTCCTCTTCTTCTCTTCTCCCTGCCATCAACAGCCGCCCAAACACCTCCACCTCTACCCATGTGCGCCATGCCCATCATCAGCCGCAACCACCTCGGCCTCTGCCATCACCTCCGGCGAACTCGAACTCCGCAGCAACCCCCAACTGAGGTCCTCTCCCGTTGGCTAGCTCCACCCAACCCCTCCACGGCATGCTCCATGCGGCATACCTCTCCTCCTTCCTTCGCTAGCCCGGCCGATCTCTCCATGGACTCCCCCTCTTCATCAAGTCGTGCGCCCCATCCCCCCATCAAGCCCGACGTGCAACAACTCCATCCTCGCCGCCACCTACACGAAATCATCCCCACCATCATATAGCCATCTATCCTCCTTGCAACTCCTATGGCAGCTCCCTCTTCTCCCCATGCGAGACCCACCATCCATGGCAGCCCCATCCACCTGCACCCCATGCATGCCTTCCCCTCTTCATCTTAGTCGTGCCCCTCTCCGGCGAGCTCCGCGAGCCCTCCGGCAGTCCGATCTACTCCGCGGGCACTCCGACGAGCCGTCGACCTCCTCTGCGGCCTCTGCCTCCTCTGCCGTGGTCTGCAACCATGGCCGCAGCCCCCTCTCCTTGGTCGTGAGCATTCCCCATGGGTGAGTTCATCTCCCTTCCTTTCTCCCCCTCTTTAATTATTTGTGTTAATGTTTGCATGTGTAGTATATTTAATTTGTGTGTTTATGTGTGTTGTGGGCGCGTGGGTGTATGTAATATTAGTGTGTTTGGGTGTGAGTATATATATGTATATATATTAGTACATGTATATATATGAGTGTATATTTGAGTATGTATGTATGCTTGAGTGTGTGCACGTGTGTGTAGAGTGCATGCGTCATGCGTGTTGTATATGTGTACGTATGTCTATGAGTATAGTTGCGTGTTACAACGATAAGGACTCGTTCATGCGATTCGGACCCGTCACAGGAGATTTGAATTTGTACTTGTTATGGACCCGATACACTGGCGATTTGAAAACAGATATATGAGATGATCCAGAGATCTGTACCGGTTCATGCAGTGAAAACCAGACGGCGATTCAGATCCAAAACAACGTCATTTCATGTGAGTGTTTGTTTATTGGTTTATTTTAATTTCAACGTTTTATCTTATTGTTTCATGCGTATATATATATAAGATTTCTGCATTATTCTGTTCATGTCGGTCACTATTGTTACATCGTGATGCTCTAATATTATTTTATTGATATATCATGTTCTCTGTTATCAACACTGTTGTCGATTCGTTCCATTATTCTAAGCAGTAAGCATTGGTCATTATTTTTCTCATTAGTAATAACCGGATGAGAAATTTAATTGTAAATTTGAGGATTAATTAATAAGACTATTGCTTCATTGATATATCGGGTCTTTTATGTTGGGGCCTACCAGTGAATTATATTTGAGTAAAGATTGACTTGGGAATGGAGAATGGATTGGATATACCGTTGATATTTAATAAATGTGGACGCAATATTTTGATACTGGGTAGCACGTGTTTCCCTTTATCGATTTCTTATATATTAAATTTATTGGATCTATTCATGCTTGGATTGGTTAGTGACTTTTATTGGAATAGGATTTTACTGGAGATAGGGGAGTAGACCAAATTAGTTGATTAGTGAATTTTACAGATATACAGTAGAGTAGAAATCACATGATTACTATATTGTGGGAAAGCGAATATTTTGGTGATGATAAATTAGATATACTCTGAATACTAGACATATATGGACTTGGTGGTTGTTACTGAGATATTCTTGTCCTATCATTTCATGTGTAGATTGTTTATCATTTCGGATTCAGAACTGGTTGTAACATACCTTAGACTGTGACTTGACTGGACCTAGTGATTAGCCTCGTTCGTGTTTGTGGATGAGTGCATGTAAAGTATTTATGAGACAACTGTTTGATGATTATTTAGATAGAAATCCTTTTGGATATTGATGACTGATAGAATATAATGCTATTTTACTAAAAAACTGAATCTACCTTGATGCTTGGATCTATATACAGACTTAGTTAGATTTGGAGTTGACCTGAGATGTATATTTTTTATGTTGGATATTGTGATTGACCTTGATAGAAATGAGAATGTGTGATGATCTTAATCAATGATCTTATTGTTATTCGATAGTGAGGATATGACTAGATGTACCTGATTGTTTATGTGAGGCTCTAATATATTGGTGAATAGAAGATGGATATAATGATAATAAAAAGGACTAGAGTAAATCGATAGGAATGAGATAACTGGTTATTGATTTATTGAGATATTGGTTTACCGTATCAGATACTTTGACATGGAGTGATACTTGATGTTCACGATAATTGTATTGAGGCTATAGTTGATGGATCTGTTACTATTGTATTCTAGTGCAGATGGATGAGATGTTTATCAGTTCTAAATGTGACTGTCTATTGAGCAGTATGCGGACTTCTTATCGTATTAATTCATGCTACTAAAAATTACTGAAAAATATTGTCAGACTATAACACATGTATTGTTCCATTGTTTTACCGTTTACACGTTAATATTGTCCCTATTGTTTTTGTTACCATCATTGACATTATTATTGTCACTGTATCGTCCCAATATTCTAAGTAACATAGATATTGATTGTTATAATTGAATTAAATAATAATACAAAAAGACAACTTACATTTGGGATTAGAAAAATTAATGGAGGAGACAGCGTCTGTATTTTAGTTGGACCTAGGATACAGGTTGCACAGCCGAAATACGGTTCCACTGCAGGATTCTGAAGGATGACTGACATCCCGTATTGTTCATATTGTTATTGTTATTGACTACCTAGCGATAGGATCTGGTTCAGCGTCAGGTGATTGGGTCGTGGTTCCAGTATGTACGGAACCATCTAAATCATGGATAATATCTCTTCCTATCAGTTTCAATAACTTAGGACCCTGATTGACACGTGTGGTAGACGTAGTATGGGATGAGTCCACTACATTTGGCAATTGATGTTCGCTGACATAATTAATAATGATAAACTGTTTATTGTATACTGTGACTGACTGTCTCTACTTGATTTATAGATTGTGATAGACACCTGACCGTAGTATATGATTCTAAAATAGAATGTTTCATTATTGTTTATTTATATTCATATATGTTATTGTATTCTTGATGATCTGATTGTTTATTATTATATTGTATTTCATCACATTATATGCACATACACCTTCCCCTTTTATTTTACACACTCATTGGGTCGCATTCTAACGACCCTGCATTTTCACGTTCAGATATTGGATGTTTTATTTTATTGATCAGGTGTTCGATGAGACCGGACATGTTGTGAGGACCTGGAGTTTCTCTCTACCTATTTTGGTATTCTCGTCTTCTCTTTTTATTCATGTTCTGTAGTCTTCTTGCTTCCACATATATCAAACTCATCATTATTCTATTTTTGTATTCATTTTTAGCATGTGTGGATATTTATATGTGTTATTGCAGTGATATTATTCTTATTTAGTAGATTTTTATATAACTTGTTCAGGTTACTATAGACTTAGCGTGTATACTGGGGTATTCTCCTCGCATATTTACGCCATCAACTCTCGTCGTGACTTTGTTTCCACATATTTTGGGAAGCGGGTAATGACACTTACCCTGCCTTACCCTACCGGTTTCCACGCGTAGTGCATATCAAAATAGCTTGAAACTTGATGCATTTTAGTATTCTCATTCTTTATTGTACCAACCTACTTAAATGACAAATATTAAAACAAAAAATATTAGTACTTAAGCATCCCTAAGTTACCTGAATATTGTAAAATAGTGAATATGCCTTGCGAAGGCTTTGGAAAGAATTCAACTCTACATCACTAGAAATTATCATATTTTGGCAAAAATATGAATTTTTAACATAAGATAGAGTGGTTGATCTCTTCGGACTGTAAAATTACTTCCTCTAAATAAAAAGTGAATCATTCCTACAAAAGTAAAATGAAATAAAATAAAAGTGGATAAATGTAACATTGAAGCATAACCAATCTAACCCGCCTGATATAGCATGGCAGAAGCTATTGAGAGGGTTTTGAATCTCTCAAAACCTGCCTGAAATTTCAGGTTTGGTATCCCTTCGAAGCTAATTGGTTGACACCTCTAAGTGGTGATGTAACACGGGGTCGAATCGCAATCACCTTCAAACTAAAAATTGGGGATTAGAGTTTTGAAAGAAGAAATAAAATAAGAAATTAGGATTTAAGATAATAACCGAATAGATTTAAGCTTCGCACCCCCTTGCGCGGGCTTCACACCCCTTACACCACGGGTTTCACACTCCAATCTCAAGAGCACACTCGAGAATTTAACTGGAAGGTTTTAATTTATTCATTGTCTATTTTATTCATTGAGTTGAGTCTCTTTAAATAGGCTCCTACAAAGTAAGTTGCCCCATCACAACCGATGTGGGACTAAATTTCATAATAAAATAAAACAACTAAACTCAAAATAAATGAAGGCATAAAAATAACTAGCAACTGAGTATAATGTCCTCATCATTTCCCTGAGGTGGGAGAAACTTGACCCTGTCGAGTGAAGGCACCCCTCATGAAGCATCTCAATCGGGTCATGGTGGTGGCCGTGACAGCAGCACCAGTGAATCACATCGACACCAAGGTGGTGGAGGTGGAGCCAGCTTCTGTAACAAACAGGTAGCTGTCGACGGGAACTCGAGCAAGATACACACAACATAACAAATCAACTCTGCTTCATTGACATCCAACACACATATCAAGGTACCAATCTCTTGTGAAATTGGCACTTGAAGAAAGATCTGCAAGAAATCATACACATTAGGCGATCTCAAAAAAATTGAGGCCCTCATAACTGTCAAAGAAGGTATTAGCTCCAAGGTGGTCTCTACTAGAAGATCTGCATGGGTCTCAATAGGTAGCTTTACAACTTTCCTGGGTCGTGAAAAAATCTCTTATACTGTGACACTAACTCAGCAACCACTTCTGGCCCTGACTTATCGTCAACTTCTAGCTCTGGTTTTGAATTTTCAATAATCTCTACCGCCTTACTTTCTAGTATCTGCACTATGCCGGTGAGGATCTCCTTACATTCAGTGATCAGATTGTTAAATTGTGGCCCCTCGAGGTGTGGAGCATACCGAGTACGAAGAAGCTCTTGTAAGATAAGTCAATCTCGAAGGTCGAAATGATTGTCTTCCCACCACCAATATGCTTCTCCAGTCAGCTTCAACTGGGCATAGTGACACTTTTGCGCAGGTGTAAAGAAGAAATATCTGAAGAAATTCTCAAGGTGATTTTCTCACTTTTCATACTCATCTTGATCATTAGAATCCCGAAAATATGGGAGAGCTGCATACGTGTCCATTTCAACCTCCTTCTCATAACCATCAGTATATATGCATTTGCCATAAAAATAAAATCTCATGAATAAAACTCAGTGCATAAAAATTAGAGGTTATCCGAGAATCTCAGTGGCTCGAACTGAACTCAAATCGGACTGAAAATGTAGTCTAAACGCTAATTTTCTACTGTAAGACAATACTGGCACCAAATACGGGCTCGTGGAGGTCGGATCTGCTGCTCAAGTGCTACAAATTCTCTTCAGTGGCTCTGGAGTCCAGTCACGAACCCAATGCTTGAGACGAAACTCGATCGAACTCCGAATAGGCCTGAAACGGGCTCCGCAATGAGACTGTGCAGGCGCAGAAACACTGAGTGAGACGCTGATGTCAGCAGTGGAGCCGCTGATGTCAGCAGGCTCCGGGTCGGCTCTGGGTCAGCTTGATCTAAGTTGACGGCTCTGCCTCGGCTCGAGCCGATGACGTAAACGGTGGAGCCGATGACATCAACAGCTTATGAACAATATTTTTTCTTTCTGTTTTTTCTTTCTTTCTTTTCTTTTTTCTTTCTCTCTCCTTTTTAAAAAAAAAAGATCTAAATCTGGGGTTTGAAGTAGATCTGGGGTTGGAGGAGATGAAAATAGAGAAGAAAATATTGAAGAGAATTGGAAGCAGAAGCTTTGATACCAAATTTATGTAACACGGATCGGATCGCAATCACCTTCGAACAAAAAATTAGGGATTAGGGTTTTGAAAGAATAAATAAAATAAGGAATTAGGATTTAAGATAATAACCGGATAGATTTGGGCTTCGCACCCTTTGCACGAGCTTCACACCCCTTACACCACGGGCTTCATACCCAAATGCTCAAGAGTACAGTCAAGAAAATTTAACTGAAAAGTTTTAATTTATTAATTGTCTATTTTATTTATTGAGTTGAGTTTCTTTAAATAGGTTCATACAAAGCGAACTTCCCCATCACAACTGACGTGAGACTAAATTTTATAATAAAATAAAAAACTAAACTCAAAATAAATTAAGACATAAAAATAACTAGCAACTGAGTGTGATGTCCTCATCAGGTGGACTTGGATCGTCCTGAAGAAACTTAAGGCAAGAAAATAGCAAATGAAGCAATTGCATGATGCTGAACAAAAAGTTAATGTGTACAATAGCACTGCAACGTTTTGAATCTGCGTCTGTCATGAGCTACAAAAATTACATGACCTAATTAAAACAAACTCTACAAATTTGTGTCTAAAGGGAAGTTAAAAGAAGGAATAAACCATGGATTCAAATATCGGCCGATTTCGATATATATCAACAGTATTGCATTAGCTTTTGAGGTATCCAATACAATATTAATGTTATAATATTGGTTGATATTATGACCGATTTTGCTAATATTGATGACTGATATTGACGATATTGACACTAAAAATCATTGACCGATGCCGATACTGATATCCAGATTTTGAACCATGGAAGAACGATAAGAAAAGGTAGATTGAGTATGTTTTTGCTCCCTTCTGCAACAAAAAAAAAAAAATTACAGAACTCTCTCAAAGAAAAATAATTTTCCTGGAAATACATGTTTATCTATTGCATGATTAACAAGATAGATATGGTTGTCTTGCTGAGCTATTATTTGCATGGTCAACTTGAAATATTTGCAAATTAGACATTAAAATGGAAAGTAAACATATGTTTTTTCAAGTAATGAAAAATGAGCAACACGGTCGTTAATCCACATACACTACTTTATTCTCATAATAAACATAAATTATATGGATAGGTATATTTATAAGTTGCATTAGTATCAAAGTAAATAAACCTCGACTAGTTAGATATACTTACATGAATTACTAGGACAGGACAATTGACCAAAGGAATTTTGTCGATGTTCTGGTAAAAAAAAAAAAAGAAAATTGTTATTCATTTATGCTCACATAGGCACATTATAATACATGAAAAATATGGAAAGGAGGTATTAACCTTATATATGTCAAACCAGTATGTGCGCTTCACGGGATACATCACTCTTAATCCTGAAAGTATAGGGCTATGCAATACAATGGCACGTAATCTAGGCAGCCGAATAGCCAGATCCAAAGTAGGTCCACTTCCAACAGACTGGCCATAAAGTATAACATCTTCCTCTTTTGCACCATAGTTATCTTCAAGGCACTTGTAAGCAGCCTCAATATCGGCATACGTATTATTTTCACTTGGCTACAAAACAGAAAAAGAAAGAAACTAATTACAAATGCACATATGTATTACAAACTAAACATTAGTCATTAGTCAATTAAAACACACCAACAGACCTTTCCAGATGATTGGCCATAACCAGAATAATCATATCTGCAAGGGTAAGAAGAATCAATCAAGTTTCAAACATGCAATTTGAAAAAAGAGAAAACAAGGGTTGAACATAATATATACATGATTAGAATTGAAGGTTAGCTGCAAGTATAGAAACTTGATTATCAATATGAAATAACACAAAGTACTCGTGAAAATTCAATGCAATTATTCTACTGAATGCACCATAAAGAATAGGTAAGCGTTAAAAGAGTAGTGAAAATTCTTTGAAAATTAACATGAAGTTTGTAGTGCAGGAATGGAGTCGCAGGGTTAGGAAATTTCCTACACTGGAGACATGAAGCACATGGTGAACCATCTTAATGGATGATCCACGCTCTTCATCGTGATCAACCCTGAAATATTCATGGATCAGAAAGCATGCCCTTAGTTTGAACACCTCTTACCCATGAAATTTCCTACACTAGCAACTTATATGCTTTCCACACACGCATACACAAGTCAACGACATGATTGAAAATGTTAAAGTTTTAAGACCAGGTCAATAAACCAAAGAAATATATCTGAAAGCCCAGGCCAACACCCAACTTATGCCTCTCCCATTTGTGGAAGGGTGTTAATGAATAACATAAAATCAAATACTTTTTTAAGCTGACACATCTCTGACGTGTGCAACACATGTTGGTTGTGTTCAGCAGTGTCAGCTAACACATGTCAGACTTGAGCATCAAACTCGATTTTGAGTGCCATCCAGCTTCTTGGGTATCATCTAAACAGTTCTATATAACCTTGTCAAAACTGGTAAAACTTTTTGGCTTTTGATGTACTGATCCATTGCCCAAAACTTCAACGTTTTCATAAGATTTGAAGTCTCCGTGTTTTCTGCGTATCACACATGTTCTCCAAACATGTGAATTTAATAAATGCAGCTATGATACCACTCAGTCATATGTGATTCATCCAGATATTTGTTAAATTTCAGGTGCTAATTTCTCAAAAAACCAATCCGCTCCCCTTCTGCTTAAATATATGCTTTTCCAAGAAACTGGCATATTATGCCTGTGATTTTATCCAATCCAAGTACCCTGCTGAGAATAATACATCCTATCGTTTAATCTCTGGCTCGGTCCACCTGGGTTAGAATATAAGTTCCATAAACACTTTACCAATGAAGAAATTCTTGTATCTCTTGAAACTTAGAACTCCAAGACCTCCTTGATCACTATGCATACATAATGCATCAACTGGACTAAAGAACTTCCTGAAGAACCATAGCTCACCTTTTAAAAGCAACTCCTTAAAGTTCTATCTATATTTTTTAGCAGCCATGAGTTAAAGATGGAGATAATTGGTTATATTAATCTTCCTCATCTAGACAAGCAATTTACCCCTCATCTTGCCAATCTTTTCTCCACCTTATCAACAAGAAATTTTTTGTTATACGTATATATTCATGACATGTTTAGGAAACTCTGAAACTGGGATGCACTTTATTTGAAAAACTTTTGTATTACATGCAAACTCATTAAGCCAATTCAGTTTTTAGTATCTCAAAGCTCTCCCTTAACAGCTATTCAGAATTTTCCTTGTCAGATCCAAGCAGTGCCCAAAGGGCCCTTACAGGTTTCCCAAAGGTTTTTACCAAGTGCCTTCATTGTTTCCTTCATATGTTTCTTATAAGTTTCAAATAACTATCCCATTTTCTCTTTTCATATATTTCTTTTGTAAAGTAATGGTTTGAAATATCGGTCAATACTGACATGCACAGCTGCTACTAATATGGCCGAGACCACCGGGATGATAACAGTATTGCCGACATGGTCGAGATGAAACAGTTGGTATTGCCAGATTGCCAGTTTTTTTATTCCAAAAACCTATGGTCAGACCAGATTTCAAACCTTTTTTAAAGTACATCCTGTTACATTTTCCATGTTTTTTTGTGGATCATGCATCCCGTTTCATGTCACGTGTCATATCCAGCATTTGTATCCCCAACCTGGAGCTATAACATGATCTACATTCCAACGATCCCAAAATTTAAACGCAACTGCAGTTGCAATTTGCACAAGCAAATCTTATTGTCTTCCCTCTCCATCTATGTTTTGTCTCGGAGAAATTTGAGCAGTTGCTGTGTCACAACTTGACCGTCAGGGGTTTAGACTATGCCACCAAGAACATAGGTTTCACTAAACATACAATCTGGCCCTTTACAACTTTACAGCATTCCTATCTCTTTCCCAAAGTTTCTTTCACTGGGAGCTATGCATCAATTTTGAGTGATATCGGATTGATAGTAATTATAAATTCAGTCAATCGTTTCATGGAGCCTTTTGTATCAAGAGACACGCTACACAGTGGCCTAGTTTCAGTGTAGAAAAGGATTAGATGACAAAGATGATATGGACTAAGTTCAGCATCACATATATGTGATTTTCATCCACATGCATGTTCGAGAACCTGATCAATCATCCATAATTTTCAACCATCATTTATCTCGAACAACTTCTACCGGTCTCCTTTGCATGAGTTTGTCAATACTTGAAGCACTTGGATTAGTCCACCCTGTTGGCTTTTGAAAAATCAGAATAATTTCGTGGTTGCAAAATACTAGACACTTACTGAAAAATAGAAAAAAGAAAAAAGAAGAGCTCAAGAGATTAAGTTCTTCCTTTTCCAGGATCATGAAGGGCTTTTATTTAAGGAAATTCCGAAGTCAGAATATAAACGAAACCCACTGAACCGTCACAGAAAAGAAATTCTATCTGAATCAGTTAGTTTAACAATAATGCAACCAATACATGACAATAATTCCTTCAAAAAAATGGCAATAAATAGCTAACATGTCCTCTATAAATATATAAATAAATATATAAAATAAATAAATAAGGTGCATAAAGAGGAAACCTAACTTTATATGAAACTGAAAACTAAATCACCGTTCAGTCACAAGGAAAAAAAACAACGAAAAAGAAAGGAGAAAAAAACCACAAAATACATGCAAATATTGGTAACTCTTCTGCCATCTTAAAACAATAAAAGAAATTTTGTGCAAGCGCCTATTTCCTAAAAGCCAAATCAAACCGAAAACTACAATTAGAATAGAAGGAATCCAACAGAGATAACATTTAGACCAATCTTCAGAATTCAGATACTAGAAGAGCTCTGCTATTCAAGAAATGCCTGCAATCAACATAAAATTGCCCATATACACAATTAAATGTCCAAATGGAGCAAAATTTCATCAGCAAGCTCGCAACTTTCACCCATCCAATGCATTTACAGTCACATTCCAACAAACCCAACAGCCCAGAAACACCAAAGAACTCAACAGAAATGCACAACTATGAAAATCTTTAGCACATACATGAGAGCATATAAAATCAATTACCCCATGATGTTGACTCGAAGATGGATGCCGAGCTGAACGAAGAGCTCATACATCTGCCCCAAATCAGCAGCGTTCCCATGAGAGTACAGCACCGTCGACGACGCCATCGGGTTCCTCACGTAGACACAAACAATCTCGTTACCTCGCCTCGTCCTCACCTTCACTATCTCCACATTCTCTCTGTGCGGGAACCGACTCAACGTCGTCAGCCCCGTCGCCGGGTCCGTCACCAGGCCGTACGTCGGCGGATTAGGAGGGAAGAAGGCCAGCTTCGCCGCCATTGACGACGTCACGCCTCCCATTTTCGATTCAAAGCTCAAAGATTAATTTTTTTTTTTCTTCTTTTTTCCTTTTATTTGGCGAGTCTCAAGTCAAGTGAAGGGATAGCACTTGGTATTTTGAGGCAATTGTTGATTGCTTTTATTAATTAATTAAATCTGCCGCGGGTCTTTAATTTTTTTTGCGGTGGGGAGCGCGGCGTGGGGCCCATCCCCGCGTATTTTGCAGAGTTACTGGGAATTTAGCACTCTTTTGTTGTTTGATTAGGGTTAGTATTTGGATTTAAGTGTCATTAAGAGTTGAGTGTTAGTACTAAGACACGGGTCGGTTTCTGGCACGTGCACCCGGGTTGTAGTTTCGAACTAACAGCGGGCCCCACATCAGGGCCGGCATGTGGCGGGTGTGGTTTCCGGACAAGCATGTGGTGGGGGTGGGTGTGGTTTGGAGAGTCCCCAAGTATTTCCTCCAACAAAATCTTGATTCCATGGACCATGCAGAATGCGGATCACAGAAATGTGAGGCTACCAAAAGAAGAGTGATGTTAATTGTGCTACTAATATTGTATTAGATTGATAGGTGGACCACGTTAGCAATTCATGAAGGTAAATCTCATATACATGTCTGATAGTAATAAAATATAATATAAAATTAATAGTACAATAAGCATTTTTTGAAAAAAAAAATGACGTTAACATAGCCTATTGAAATAAAGATTGAGGCGTATATCATTTTCTGCAATTGGATTCCAGTACCAACTGGCAAGAATACAAGTGCATTTGTGTTCTGTTCGAGGTGGGGGACCGAATGAGGAGTAAGAAGGTGGAGATAGGAGGAACGTCGCTCATTGCGGATTCCAATAGATTTTGAAATGAAGAATAGAAGAGAATTTGAGGAGTTGAAAGAGATTGGAGTCTTGAGAGCTTGAAAGGAGAGGCCTGGTGCTGTTTCAGAGAATTGGCTCTGCTTCTCTACAGGACAGTATACGAGAAGAAGGGTGGGGGGACCAAGCATGTGGAAGGGACGTTGGAACATGTGAAGAGAATGTTTAGCATTTAAATTCTTCATGGGGAGTGAGAGGGGGTTGTGTTCTTAGCAATGAGAAAACAAAGAGCCTTTTTTGACTGAGACATTGGGAGAAAATCTGTTAAGGTAATGAGAAACAAAGAGCTATCTATTACAGTTGGGCCAATTCTTTTTCTTCTCTTTTTTTTTTTTTTTTTTTTTTTTTTTTTTTTTTTTTTTTTGACTTTTTGAGACATTTCGAGAAAATCAAGATTCAAGAACATGTGCTGGCTCTTGGTGCTGTAGATGTTTCACATGTCGAAGCACAAATCCAGATGAGAGATTGACTGAGAATTGAAACAAGAACATTCAAAATCCAAGTACAAGTGTACGCACATGTTGCAGATATAGTTTACCCATTCATCTGTGTTAGATTAAAAACTAGCATATCCTTTTATGCTGCCTCAAATCCCCGTCACGCACGCCAAAATTCATGACAAATGATAGATCAAACATGGTTTTCTTAAGGATTTGAATCATGTTATACCTGAAGATTGAATGGAATGCCAATCCAATGAAGGGGCCTATCATCATATGCTACGAGCCTTCACTGCCACTCAGTGGAGCAACCAACACCAGAAGCTCCTTGTCCACAACTTTCTGATATACATTGTATTAGTACAACTCAGCCTCAACTCCAAAGGAAGACAAACAAAAATTCTTGTGTGATTATTGCGCGCCATAAATAGAGGATGAATGACATTCACTACTACAAAACTAAAAAAGTATGTCCCTATCAGGTATTAAGCAAAAACATTGGTTGCCATCCATGGACTCTCTTTAATGTTGTTCAATACATAATCAAAAACATATATCGATGTTTCCTGAAGGAGATTGCAGCACCAACTTCAGTAACAGCGTTTCTTCCAGCGATTTGTCTTGCAGTTCCAGAGAGAGACTCTCAGAGTTGTTAGGAATCAGACCGTAACTGTCACAGATGATATCATGTTAGTAATATTGCAATTTGCAAATAAAGTTTGAGCACTAATAAAGAATCAGGAAGAGAATTTCATTATGAACACTCAGATAATACTAATTTCAGAAAACCATCTTGCTATCATTTACCTAATTGACTCCGTTCTAGATAAAGATTAAAGAAATGCTAATTCCACAAAAGAACCATGATCAACAAAACCATGCTAAAAGCAAGTTTAATTTAGGCTTTAAGGATGTCTTATTGAAATTAATATATATTGAAGGATGCACAATATATTTAACACGTCAAATGAAAAATAAAAGGGGAAAACATGTACATCATGCTAATCACTAACTCAACAAGCAACACATCCAGAAAGTATAAACATCTACGGCAACATAACACAAGATGCCACCATAATTCAAAGACAACTACCAACCTTGAAGAAAAGGAAATGCTTAACACCTCTGTTCAACTACACTGCACCCCTTTGTCAGATATAGGTGCAGTTTAAACTGGGGGGTTGAAGAGAAACCTAACAAGTTTCCTAATAAATGATATCAAGTTATCGACAGCCCTAACCTTAAGATATCATTTACAAAATTGAAAATTTCGTATCATGTCTCTACTGTTTAAAATGTCATGTTTGATATACGTACAGCTGTCACTTTCACAGTTTAGCTCTGTGCAATGACAATTTTATATTATTCTAGACAGACAAGTTTATTCTTTAGACACATTTATCATCCATGGCTTCACCTGTCAGACTAGAGCAATTAAGGGTACTTGAATGAAGAAATCATTTTATTAATGATATAGATGATGAAGAAAAGAAACCGTGCCTACTCCTAATCATGCATTACTATGAGAAAGACAGAAAACCAACAGGAAGTTCCTTCCATGCCCAACATTGTGCAATACAGAGGTTTTGTGTCACCAGTTTCCTTGAAATTCAACAACAGACAGTCAAGCGGAGACTCATTCTCATTCAGCTAAGAGATGCACAATCAATTGCCATCCAGTAAGTGACATCAGCTTCTAAATTGATAACAAAAGAAATGAGAAGGGACAGAGAGCATGTCAGCTGATGATAGGCAGTGATGTAGTTTCCTGTTCATTGTTAAACTCTTGGGGATTGATTACCCACTAAAATACCAAGATGTCTGAGCATGGTGAAGGCATCTGAAAATTTCCATCAAAAGTTTGGAGTTTGAAAATATCAGAAGTTCTGAATATTGCTTCCACATACATATTTAAGGAGAAGCCAAGAAGTTCTTATGGAACATTGTAAGTTGACAAAGGAATAAGGTCCATTTAGCGGACTTCTTCCTAGGAATTCTTCCTCCTCCTCCTGGTCTGTTGAGAAGAAAATCCTCTTCAGAGGCATTGGTAATGCCTTGTTTGGTCCACAAAAATGAAACGAAGGCCCACACTTGTTGGGAAGGTGGGGCTTTTGAAGCTCCACTCTACCAGTTTCCAAAGGAGGCTGGGCAAGAAAAACCACACTTTTTTGACAAGTGGGGCCTTCTGGTTACACTTCTTGTTTACTTTAGGCCCAATAATGTTGTAAAGACATGGAAAACTATGAAAAATAGCCTTGGAAAGTTGGGAGGGAACAATCTCAATAGAATAGCACGTAGCAATCATTTCTACAGTGATCTTCCAATGTTTTCCTAATCTTGTGGTCTGAAATCATGCGTTTCCAAAGTACTGATGTGGCACGCTCTCGGTTTGTTCCATCCAAAAACTTTGGAAAAGTTCCCCAAACACTCTTTTCCCCTCTTAATCTAATGGCAAACTTTCTCCTACAGTGCTTTTCCAAGATCTTACAAGAAACCTAACATGCCCAAGAGTAAGAAGTTGCAAATTGAAAAACTAATCTGAACATGTAATTTCTTCACAAAAGAAGGTATCCCCAAATGATAACTCCAAAATGACCACTCTGCTCACCTCCATCCCTTCTCTAATTCTCATCGGGCCCCAGCCCAGTCCGTTTCTGGGCCTGATGATTTATTTTAAAAAACCCGAGGAAAATTCGGGTATTTTGGGGTGTAGGCATTCTGGCCCTGCGGCTCAAACCCAAGCCCGAGCTTATGCGCGGGCTGTAAGTGGTTCGGAACCCATCAATCCCCTTTCTTCCTCCGTCTCTTCTTCTCTTCGGACCTCTATTGCTCCCCTACAAGAATACAAGCCTGCTTCTCCTTCTTCCTCCTCTGCTTCCTGCCATCTTCGAACTTCTCAATTCCAATGCGGGAAGTTCTCATGTCTGAGGCATCGGCACCCCATCCTCCTATTCTGTTCTCCAATCTTCCTCTCAGCAATCATGTTGTAAGTTTGATTCTCATGATGAGGTCATGGCCAATATCAGAGCTACCATCGACAATGCTCCCTCTTCTTTGGCTTCAGGCAAGATGGAGATGGACAACATTCCTCTCAAGCAACTGATGAAAAAGAAATGCAAGGAGGCGGTTGATCTCCTGCACTGTGAAGGTTCGAGAATCTCCAAGTCTACGCTTAGAGGAATCAAACTGGGAGCAAACAGGAAGAAAGGCATGTCTTCAGCAAATTTCTCGTTGCTTGCTGCCTTCTCGGACCTCGATGACATCTTGAAGGAGTTGACTGAACACGACAAGGTTGTTTTACGTGAACTTGATCCCCTCTCTGAGGGTGTTACATGATCTCTGTGTTCTCCTTTTGGTTTCTTTTTTGTTGTTTTATTTTGTTCTATATATGCCTGATTATCAAAAAAAAAGAAAATGATAACCCCAAAAGATGTTTTCTGAAACTATAATATGGAGGACCTACTAGATGAATCAGGAAAAACACATAAAAGGACATGCTGCAGAAAATAAGTATTAGTAGCATGCAAGGTGGAGTGGAGATTTCTTGCCTAGATGTTCTATACCTAGAATTAAAGATAAAGGTATTTTCTCCATTCATTCCAAGGAATCCATATCAGTAAAGTGGAAAAAATATGGTATAAGGGAAAAGTTGATAAAGTTAAGAATTTCATATCAGAGGGACTGGTGAAACAAAAAGATTGCCTGCTATTATAGGATTTTGGTTAAGAAGCTTGGTTAGATCTATTGTCTGAGCAATTAATGGGTTAAAATTAGCTTGTTTGAAATCAGACATAGAGTTTTTTGTGTTTATTTTCAGTCTTTTAGCTATATTTCAGTTTTTTATGTGAGATAATTTAATTTTCTAAAAGAAGTTAAGGGCTCTTCAATTTCAGGCACCTGACTTTTAGGCAAAATTAGGAAGAGGAACATCCAGTTGTAACTAGTTACTAGTAAGAAGCATTCTATGATTGGAAGGTCTGTAGTCCCTAGTTAGTCGCTCAGAAGTAATTTCTTTGTTAACATCTTTCTTTGATTGTTATGAATGTCCTATTTTAGGTATGATACGAGTCATAATATGACATGGCTTTTCTCCTTTTCCATCTTCATATTCTTATTCATCTCTAGAAATCTACTTAAATGTTCTTTCTTCTTTGTAATATATATTTCTATTTATATGTTCTGTTTCCTCCGTCATTGAACGTTTGAAGCATGTTCCGTTATAATTTCTACAGCCACATAATTGAAACAATTCCATGCCAAAATTTCTGAACAGCATAGCCTGATATCAGAGCATCCATAAACCCCACAAGCCCATTTGGGAGACCAAATACTTAAAATCTTTTGGCCAACTGAGTCAGTATTTCATTTAGATTCTGCCATAAAATTATTTACATGGACTGAAATCTAAGGCTAATCTAGTTCTTTTAGAGAAGCATGGAGACATTTTACAGACCCAGTAATCCAAATGAACTTAGAAGAAGCTGTTTCAGTGGCATAAATGAGATTGAATCAAACAAGCACTTCTTAAGTCAAGCATTTTAATGTGGAAGCCCTTCAGGAACATATTTTGAACGGCTAGAGATTCCAACGGGTTCATAAAGTTTCCACTCTGAAGGTCTGCCCCCCTGCTCATCAGAAACTTGTCTGAACGTGTTTCAAAGAACTGGAAATCTAATGTAGACAAATTAATACTATAATGGACCAGGTTCAAGTTATAGAACATCTTTGCAGCAGATAAACCAAAGAGATTAATCTAAACTTTTATAAGGATCACAACAATTTTAAATTCATCGAAGATGTCCAATAAGATATGATGGGAGGAACTATCAGGGGAATAGAATAACCAATTATATCTTGAGCTTGACACATAAACTGTTGCCAGCCACAAGGTTCCTAGTTGGAAACAGAACTGCCTAAAGCTGATAGAAATCCCTGTGAGTTTTTGGTCATACAATTTCTACCAAGGAGGATAAATTATTCCGCATTCCTAGATATCTGACTGAAAAAACTGAACATATGGATCAAAAAGAGGTAATGTGTGTCTGCTGGTGGTAGGACTGTGGTTCTCAAAAAAATGAAATGTTAACAATTGTGTTCTTTAATTTTTCATGTTAATAATAGAAAATGCTTACATACAGGTTGTGATCAAAGAATGAGTAGAATTAAGTTTTTCTTGGCAACTTCAATACATAAGGAAACCAATAACCTAATGAACCAATTTAATGGGAAAAGCAACTAATCAATGTAATCATTCTTAAATGTTCAATAATATAAATAAATTAGCTGGACTAGGGAAAGAGAGCCAATTACTTCATTCACTCTTCATCATAATCAACAAAGCCTTTTTCTCATCATAGAGTGTAGTTCCATATTTAGAAGGCTCTAGATTTTTCTTTTTTAAAATTATGATTCACGACTGATTGTCGACCTAACATCAATCTCCATTAATGACAAAACCCTGAAGAATAACATGCAATGTTTTAAATGTCGTCCGACATTTCCGAAATGTCGGCCGATATTTCGTTTTCAAGCCCTCACCATCACGACATCCCCACCCGCATTTGAAATGGCGTTTTGGAAAATGTCGGCCGATATTTTGAAAAAAATCCGATATGTCGGCCGACATTTTCCCGAAATGTCGGCCGACATTTTGGGAAAAACCCAATATGTTGATTGGTCTTGGAAGTTGGAGCAATTGAGAAATTTTAACAATGGATTAGTGAATATATGCAAAATGTTTAAGTTAATTATACATATCCTAAACATATTTATGTAGTTTTACATAAACTGTGTATGTATTATCTTGATAATAATTTTTAAATTACATTATTTAAGACATCTAGGATATATATTTGTTATCTGTCATGACGTCCGAAATTTACTAAATGGCCCCGAAATATCTCCGAAATCCGAAATCCGACATCCGATTACGACATCCGACATTTCCTTATCCGACATTTAAAACACTGATAACATGAAAGGATGCTTGTGTTAAAACCTAGTAGATCAGTCGGAAGGTAGAAAAACTTTCATTTGTTTTGTAGTTTAGCTCATGCACCGTGCAACTGTTAGCCCAAAGGCCTATCACTCTAGTTTTGATGATGATTAACTCATGTAATTATAGTACTAATGATCTTGTGTTTATATAGTTTCAGATTTACTATCAAAATCTGAGTAGGCGCTTAGCTTCAACAAAAGAGTTTTGGAGCTAACACATGTAGATTCAAGAGCTCGCGCGTCAAGATCGCATCTAGCACTCAGTTGGAGTCAAGCTCTTTGGATCGTATTTGGATCGAGTCGACTTGGAGAAGGAGTTCTACAAGAAGACTTCGGTTTGTATTTAGTTTAGTTGTGTTTAGATTTTGTGTAAAGATAGATAGTGTTGATATGCTCAAGTTCACACACACACACACAAGTTCAATAAGTTTGGTTTTCGGTTTAACCGGTTTTGGATTTCAAGTTCACATATGTATGATTTTTATAAATAGATAGAATCAAAACAAGTTTACGTGGTTTAATGTTTATTAGATTTCATCTATATACATATATACTTTATATATTTAGAAAAACTTATTTTGATGATCTTATTCATATGTTTAGAGTTTTGTAATTAACAAAACCTATTTTGGATTTCATGTCAAAAACATAGATATATGCTTTACATGTGTATTGGATTCTATCCATACACAATATGCCTCAAATATGTTTAAATATCCTTTTTTTGTATTTATGCAAGTTTTGGAGAAAACAGTTTTTCTTTTCAAAATCCAACTTCTGAAAAATACGATTTTTGTTTGAGGCCAAATATTTTATATCACAAAAATAGTTTGTAATATGTGTTGATTTTTGGTCACACATATTTGTTCTTCAAATATTAATAAGAAAATGATTTTTGTGGAATTTATGAGTATTTATGGGATTTTATTGGAGATTAAATATTTAAGTTTCAAGTTCTGAATTATCTGCCAGAACTGCTGGCAGTCGTCCGGTCGACCGGACTAGTCGACCGATGTGCACGAGGACGTGCACATAGCCAGCCTACAAGGCCGGTCGACCGACTATAACTAACCATGTCTCGGGTAGTGTCGGTCGATCGGGCGGTCGACCGACAGGCTGTGTGCCTTGTGGATGGTTGACCGGGCGGTCGACCGGCAGAGCCTAACGGTCAAAAATTCGACCGTTGGCCGGTCGATCAGAAGGTCAATTCTGACCTTTTCTGGCTGCAACGGCTAGAATTTTTGAGGGCCTATATATAAGACTCCTCTTGGATTGTTTTTATTAAGATTTTAAGAGAGCTTTCATTCCAATATTTTCAGTATTTAGCAGCAAGTTTTAGAAGAATTTTTGTGCCAAAAAGATTTATTTTTATTTTGTTTTCAAGGGTTGAAAAAATCAAAGAAAAATAGAGTCTTTGGGAAATTGATTTTTGGATCTTTATCCTTATCTCTATCTAGTATTTTTCCTAAGTATTTTTCTTTGTGGTTTGTTTTTCAAACACATTGTTTTCTCACACTTGAGCTATCATCTCTATCCTATCTATAGGATCTTGTTTTTGTAAGGAATATTGTTTGTGGTCTCTTGTGACCACCAAGTTTGTAATCTCTTCTTTGCTTTAGCTTTGTGCCTTTTCCCTCTTGTGTAGAGGTGATTGAGATTGTGGTTTGGCTTTGTACCTTGTCCCTCTTGTGTAGAGGTAATTGTGGTGGAGTTTGGCTTTGAGCCTTTATCCCTCTTGTGTAGAGGTGATTGTTATTTTGGCATTGTGCCTTACCTCTTGTGTATAGGTGGTTGTGTTGGAGAGAAGAGTTGTGTACTCCTAACTTTGTAATTGCAAATTCTTCAGTGGAGGTTCCCTTTGTGGGAGGTCCTGTGTGGACGTAGTGAAAATCCTTCTGTGTGAAGGCGGGGACGTAGAGCAATGGCTCGAACCTCGAAACATATCTTGGTGTTTGTGTTTGATCCACTATCTCTAAACTCTATCTCTCTTATAACTTGCATTGCTTTATATTGTGCATATCTCATACATGCTTGTATTATTTGTGTGCTCATACTTGTGTTGAACCAAAAGAGCTTCATATAGCACCTCAATTCTTATTTAGAGGAATCAAGAGGAGATAGTCCAGAGCCCTTCACGGGAAATTCGGCTACACTCTTTGGTTACACATAATGTATTGCATTTGAGTTTTTTTTAATTCTGCATCATTTCTTATTAGATTAGCTAGTACACCTATTCCCCCCCCCTCTAGGTGTATTTTCAGCAGCACCTAAGACAATAAAGAGTACAGAAGAAACTGGCAAGAGTGATCATACAGTGAATCCTATTAATCTCCAAGGAATGATAAACACAATGAACAACAAAAAAAAAGACCCCAAAAGAAAAAAAAACCATATTAGCAAAAGTGTCGGCCATTTACAAGCAAAGCAATTAATTCATTAAAGATATCCATCAAAAACAAAAGGTCACCAATCTTTGACTAAGAAACAAATTCAGCCAATATATGTAGATAATAGATATCCCTTTTTTGTGGAATAGCTAGGGAAGTTGGGGCATTCATTCATGAAGATTGACAGAAAAAGCATTCAGAATGAAGAAACTTAAAGCTTATATGCTCCATTTGGCAACGGATAAAGTAGGGGTTCAGGGAATTTAACACAATTTCATGCTGCCAAACAATTTTTTTATCAATGAGTTAAAATAACTCAGTCATGGGTTAACTGATATTAACGCAGCTTATGGAGGAATTTACATACCAACCTACACCATCAGATTATCTTTTAACCTGGATTAAAACCGCCAAATTAATATGTTAACCTTTTTTTCATATATCCAATCCACACACAAAAATGCACAAGATCTACATAAGCCGCCTACAAAAAAATAACCCTTATTAACCTTTTGTCCTTAGCCGGGGTTAAAGAGTACCTGTTGCCAAATAGGTCCATAAGAATACAGAAAAGTTATTTATTTTGAACAGAGAAAGGGAAAAAATAAAAAAGAAATTCAATAGACATGAAATTCTCATTTTCCATTTGAATATGCATATCCAGAAATATTCAGAAAAATTATCATGAAACATGATACATATATGTATATGGTGTAATTTAGTTTTGGATAAAGTTTTCACCTAATTATTGTGCATTAGCTTGAGTGCAGTTAATTAGCCGCTACACAAATCTCTTAGAAGATCTTACAAAGCAGAAAAGATGTAGACATTTATTTATTACTGTAGAGAAATAGAAACCCTATAAAGGAATTGATTTTTTTCATAAGAGAAGGTACAAGGTATATATAGAAGACAAAGTGGGTATATAGGTAACAACCCAATAACCCAATACTAATAACCCAACTTAACACTCCCCCTCAAGTTGGAGCATAGAGATCTAACATGCCCAGCTTGTTATATAGATTAGAAAACATCTGAGGAGAGACAGCTTTGATGAGGAGATCAGTCAACTGCTTTGAAGACGGTGTGAACTGGAACGTAACCATCTTCTTTGTCCAAGCATCTCTGACAAAATGACAGTCAATCAATGTGTTTGGTCCATTCATGGAATACAAGATTCTGGGCAATGTAGATAGTAAACTTATCACAATGCATAGGCATGAGCCCAGGCTGTCTGAAACCAAGCTTCATCAGTAGATTTTTTTTTTAGCCACACCATCTCGTATGTCGTATGAGTCATAACTCTATACTCAGATTCTGCACTCGAGCGAGACACAACATCTTACTTTTTACTCCTCCAAGTCTAGATTTCCTCCAACAAAGGTACAAACACAGTAGTAGACTTCTTGCCTCCTCAGTCACCAGCATAACCTGAATCCGAATATCCAAAAATGCGTACATGCCCATGTTTCCTATACACCAACCCTTTTCCTGGACAACTCTTAATGTAAGCCAGACCCCTTATCGCTGCTAACCAATGAGCCCCTCTGGGCTGATACATAATTTACTCAGTACCCCTACAACAAAGGTTATATCTGGTCTAGCAACCGTGAGATATATCAACTTTTCAATCAATCTTGTATATCTTCCTGGATAATCAAGTGCATGATTGTCATCAAACCATGAATCCACATTGGCTTCCACTGGAGTGGTAGCAGGCTTGCATCCCAAAAGATATGGTTCCTCAAGAAGATCCAGAGCATACTTTCACTGGGAAAGAAGTGTTTTTGATATGCAACTTCAATTCCCAGAAAGTATTTTACACGTCCCATTTTCTTGATCACACTATGACGCTTAAGATACTTCTTAGTCTCCAATAGGCCAACTGAATCACTATCAGTCAGCAAAATATCATCAACATAAACAACCAGAACTACGATGCCAGATTTTGTGCGCCGAACAAAACAGAGTGATCTGAATGACACCAGTGAAATCCAATAACAGAAATGGTAAGGCTGAACTTCTCAAATCACGCCCTTGAACTTTGCTTGAGTCCATGTATGGTCTTCTTGAGACAACAAACTTTTGTCTCCCCTGAGCAACATAGCTGGGGGTTACTCCGTATAAACATCCTTCTGAAGATCCCCATATAAGAAAGCGTTCTTAACATCCAGTTGGAACAATGTCCATGACAGGTTAACAGCAATGGAGAACAGAATCCTGATAGAATTCATCATGACAACTGGAGAGAATGTCTCGAAATAGTCGATGTCATATGTCTGAGTATAACATTTGGCCACGAGCCTGACCTTATATCTACCCACAAATCATCTGGGCGGTATTTTAAAGTAACGACCCAGTAACAACCAACAACAACAGTATATGTTGGTGCTGAAACCAACTTCCAAGTTCCTCTAGGAGTAAGTGCTTCCATCTTCTCATCCATAACCTGCTTACAGGCAGATCCACAGATCATCTGGGCGGTATTTTAAAGTAACGACCCAGTGACAGCCAACAATAACAGTATCTGTTGGTGCCGAAACCAACTTCCAACTTCCTCTAAGAGCAAGGGCTTCCATCCCCTCATCCATAACCTGTTTTCCAGGCAGGTACAAATAAAGCCTCTGTATAAGACCTGAGTATAAACTCAGAAGACAAAGATAGGACAAACTGACAAAAAGTGGGGTTAAGGTGATCATAAGAAACGAAATTCAAAATAGGATAATCAGTGTAAGATCGTCTACCTTTTCGAAGGGCAATGAGAATATCAAGATCAGAGGGGATGCTGATGATGGAGGACCGTCTACTGAAGAGGAGTTAGTCGGAACTGGTTCGAGGCAGAAACTTTTGGGCGATGAGTGTAGACATATCTGAAATCCAAAACTGGTTTGGCTGCAAGGGGGTCCTGAGTTTCTATAGGTGGTATTGACGAAAAAACAGTAGAAGCAGGTGTAAGCAACGACACAGTCAGTGACAGAGGAACAATCTCGGATATAATGATAGTAACATGTGGAAAGAAATATGGAACAGACTCAAAGAATGTAATATCAGCAGACACCAAATACTTCCTGGTGGAGAGATTATAGCACCAATATCCTTTTTGTGTTCTAAAACACCCAACAAAGACACATTTTATAATCTAGGAGATAACTTGTCTAACCCAGGAGACAAGTCCTAAACAAAACAAGTGCAGCTGAAAACACGGGAAGTCATGGAGAAAGGTGTTTTGTTAGAAAAGAGACAAGAAAAAAAATTTTTATTGAGAATAGAAGAAGGCATTCTATTAATCAGATGACAAGTACTTAACACAGCATCAGACCATAAATATTTCGGGACACTCATATGAATCATTATGGTTCTAGCGACATCCAGAATGTGTCTATATTTGCGTTTAGCAACTCCATTTTGTTGGGATGTATGAAAATAAGAGGGTTGATAAATTAATCCCATTTTTGGAACAAAAAATGGATACATCTTTTTTAACATACTCTAAGGCATTGTCAGAACAAAGCACATGAATTGAAGCAGAAAACTAATTTTTTATTTCATTAAAGAAAAGTTCAATAACACTGAAAACTTCTGACCTCTTTTTTAGGAGATACAACCACGTCATGCAAGAGAAGTCATCAACAAAGAATAAAAATATCTAAAACCCTTAATAAAGGGCACACAACTAAGACCCCAAACATCAGAATGGACAAACTCAAAAGCAGAACTACTACGATTATTGACTCGACTCTGAAAGGTAACACGATGATGTTTACCTAGCTTACAAGACTCACAACCTAAAAAAGAAATAAAAGACTCAACAGTAATAACAGATCAAAGCTTTTGAATCGAAAGATGACCCAAGTGCCAGTGCCAAAGTAAAACAAATCAGGTTGACCTGCAACCATGCCAGTAGGGGTCACTCGATCGTCCAAATAGTATATCTGTAAATGCCTCCTCGCTCATGCCCCAAACCAATTATCTTCCCAGTCGATAGGTCTTGAAACACACAATGAGAAGAGAAAAAAGTTATTTTGCAATTATTATGTTTAGTAAACTGGCTGATATATAAGAGACTAATAAGAAATTATGGAACCATATAGGACATCAGTAAGAGACAAGGATGGAGTAGCTTGAACTACCCTATTCCCTAATACAGGAGAATGAGTATCATCAGCGATTTTAACAGAGGGTGGACACGTGACAAATTTAATGAAACAAACTTTTATTTAGTACCTGTCATACGGGATGAGGCTCTTGAGTCTAATATCTTGGGCTTTTGAAGAGAGGCAGTATAGGCGTGCATACCTGAAGCAGATGCATGAGTCGTTGAAAGATTGTTCTGAGAGAACTCTAGTTATCGGAGTCTATCATACTCCTCCTACGACAGTACAACAGTGGAAGAGTCAGGAATAACAGATGAAAAACTCTGAGGAGTACCACACGGGGAAGGAGAACCAAAATCAGTAGTTGTGCCCACTCAGGATGTCCAAATTTCACCCAACACTTTTGGAGATGTGATTGCTACGTCCACAATGCCTACATTATCGGGGGCCTTTCTCAGAGTCACTTTGTCTGCCTCCATAAGATCTACGTCCACTTCCAATGAATCCACGTCCATGTCCTCCAAAATCGCGGCCATGACCATGACCTCTGCCACGACCGGAAATCATGACAGACTGCTCAATAGATGGTGCAGATGAAACATCGGATCCAGTAGACCCGCATAACTCTCGAGAAGGTGACAATCAATGTGAGAATACTATCTTCTCCCAGTATCTAACCCAACACCTGGAATCATAATGTAGGACTCAAGCCAGATAGAAATTTCAACACCGTGAGATCCTGACGATATCCCCTCAGTATTGCTGCATCAGTAACAACAGATTGATGCATCTTTAACTCATTAATAAGACCTTTGAGTTCACCATAGAACTCAGGCACAAACCTATCTCGCTATTTGAGCTCAAACAGGCACTCATAGATCTCAAACACCCTCGAGCATACATCACCTTTAGTGTATCCTTCATCTCCTTAGCGGTAGTCATGAACATAACATTACCACTAATTTTCTCCTCTAGACTGTTGAGAAATCATGTCATCACAGAATAATCTCCAGTAAACCAAGTCACATAAGTAAAATTTGAAATAGCAGGTGGATTTTGAAAGAAGTGAGCCAATTTGTTTTGAGCACTAATGAATATACGAAAAGCACGCGCCCATAACAAGCAGTTGGATCCATTCAACTTTACCTAGTCCCCAACATCGTCTTGGGAATAGAAGTCACAACCATCGGAGAAGAGACCATAGTGGAGGAGAAATTTGTAGTCTCAGACATATTAGCTAATAGATAGATCACCAGAAATCAGATAGTAGTAGAAGGAAATAGCCAGCAAGCAAGAGAAATAAGCAACTTAGTTACTATATAAAGGCATAGACAGCCAAAATTGCATAAAAAACAATATCTTCGCCTGAAATAGCCAAATCAGATGAAAAAATATCTAATTTTTGAGTAGTAAAGAGATCAAATCTCACCAGAGAAGTCTTGTAGAGCATCCAAATAGCCAGATCAGAGGTAAAAATATAATTTTTGAGTAGTTATGGCTCTGTTTAAGACCTCTGGATGAGGCAGGAGGGGGCGACATCTCTTTGAGATGATGGAGGAGGCAGCACCCTTTTGGAGGTTTGGAGGAGAAGCGGCACTTTTAGGGAGGCAGCACCTTTTGGGGAATTTTTTTTTTTTTTTTGGGGGGGGGGGGGGCGGCACTGTTAGGGGGGCGGCAATGTATGGAGGGTGGGAGGGTGATGTTTGAGGAGAAGAAGGAGAATTTTGAGAAGGTGGTGGATTTTAGGGTTAGAGTTAACCTTACTCTGATACCTTGTAGAGAAATAGAAACCCTAGAGAGAAATTGATTTTTTCATAAGAGAAGGTACAAGGTATATATAGAAGACAAGGTGTGTGTATAGGTAACAACCCAATAACCCAACACTAATAACCCAACTTAACAATTACTATAGTTTGCAATGTAGCCCCTTGAATTTTACCCTCTATTTTTACAGAATTTGTTTCTTTTATAACAATCAAGCTGAAGTGACACAAGGCTCAAGTAAATCCATTGGATGCTCTCCAAGCAAACGGTGGTCTGGAAAGTTCAAACTCCATGTCATACACCCTATGATTTAGAAGGTCAACTGGGAATTAGGAAGGATGCAATTTATTCATCACAAAGTTGAATCTCATGCGACCTAGAGGATTCCTTTAAGGTTTACATATGACTGGAAAGTAAACACAAGAAAAAATAAAGATTTCAACTAAGGATTTACTCTTTTAGGGAATACTAAAACCAAGAAGACTAATTGAAACCATGCTTTTAGGCACACGTGCTTGTTTGATGGCTTGACTTGCACGTACTTATCTATGCTTTTTGACTCCACAATCTTTTTTTTTTAAGGAACAACACAAACCTGATTGAACTACTTGACATGTGCATGTGCATTCACAAAAAAGTTCAATGCTCTGTTTTATGATCCTTATGCCATAATCTTTGAGCTCTGACACCATCTATAAAGATTTGTTCTCAATCAAATTTTGGATTAAAGTGTAGGCCTGCACCCATGTTTATCTGTAGCAGCCAGCCTTTAAGAAAACATAAATGAATTGATAGAGGGATGACGTTTTTCTTATCAATGTTATTACAATAGCAATGATATGTTAGATGTTATATATTTATTCCCAAAGAGATCATTTTGCACATAATTGCCAATAATGATCACTTGGTAGCACAAGCATATCTAGAAAATGAAAGAGATCAATCAACGGGTCAAAACAAACACAATATCAAGGGTGATGTATGTTCACCTAGACCATAGGTAGGATCAGCAACCGCTTAGGTCAATTTAAAGGAAAATCATCTCCAAACTAGGAAAGATTTGGAATTGTCAAGTGAAACCGTGCAGTATTTCCCATAGCACAAGTTGTATACCAATTACAAGATATAAATTTGTATAATATGATTGTTTATATTATGGTCAAAGCAGACATGATGGATTGAAGTTGAAGCACCACTTTTGTGACAGCCCTAAAGCTATTTCTGCATTATTCGATATCTAACATCAGAAAGACAAATGATTTCCTTGGAAACATGAAATTGATTAGGCAAGCAAAGATCTATTAGACCACCATCATGAGATAGCTTGAATGGCTAGGCTAAGATTCTAATGCATCATCGCCATCATTGTTGGGTAAGAAGATTCCCAGTGAAAAATGAGGTCAACCATTGATTGCAACACCATATCTTTAAGTCTTTGCGTAAAGAATATAACAAACTTTAGCTCTGGCCATTAGCCAGATGTTCCATGTTAGTTGGCCAAATTTTTTGGCCAAGAAAATTATGGACAAGATAAGGGTTTTCTATAGACCTACTAAGCCAATTCGCATATATGGAAACTTACCTGATTGGCATCTGGTTTTAGGCCCATGAACCAAGATCCTAATCCATATTGGGAAAAATGGTGAGGGGGAAAAAGCTAAAGAAAGTACCTACTAGTTTATTACTAGATCATCATAACATAATATTTCAATATTTTTCCATGTAATATATGAGCAAGTTCGACAAGTTGATGTGCATTGCAACATCAAGGAAGACCCTTGTCCAGTCCACAAGACGATCATGCTAATTATACTATAACAGGTCATCAATTTCTCTATGCAGTATAAGAGCAAGTTCAACAAGTTGATTACATTGCATTGTCAAGGAGAACCCTCAACTGATCCTGTCCAAGTTCCACAAGGAGCCTGAACTAAGATTTTAAAAAGATGCTCCCAAATTACATCAATTTTGTTAAGCAAGCTTCAGATTTGGCTCAAAACTCACCCACTTGCGGAAAGTTAAGGTTACATAAGAACACTGCTAAACTTGTAAAGGTGACACATTGCAAACCAAATGCGATGAGGACCAAAACACCCAACAAAATAAAAGGAAGAGTGACCAAAACACCCAACAAAATAAAAGGAGGAGAGATGGACGTACCAAAATGGACTCAAGCCTTGCGCCTGAGACGCTTCCTGAGCTTCTTCAGCTTGTGCTTGTTCATCTTCCTCTTTCTCTTCTTCTTCACACTGTCGGCCCAAATCATCGTCCCATCGCCCCCACTCCCGTCGCCCGCGCCAGAGCCATCTCGCTGTCCGATCGGTCGAACCCACGTAGATAAATCGGTTGCAGACTGAAGCAATGGGGAAACGACGGGAAGATGGGAAGAAGGTTTGCGTCTCGATTTGGGTTTGGGCAGGGGTTTGGGTCAGGGTTTTCGCGAAGGAATGGGGAAGTTGGGGGATTTGGGAGTTGGGATTTGTTGAAGGATGTGAGGATCCTCAATGGAGGAGACGGCAAGGGTTTTTTGAGGAGTTTGTGGAGGAACGAGACTGCCATTGATCTGAGCAGAGACGAGAGAAGAAAGTAGCTTGAGGGCTTTAGGCTATTTGGTACGCATGAACACAACCACCTTGATTAGGGCTTGGGAAACTTTGGGCTGGGTTTCTGCAAACATTATTTAGGCTCGAATTGTAAGCCCCCGCCCGCCACGGATTTGGGCATTTGACGATTAAAAAAAGAAAAAAAAAAAGGAAAAATCTAGACTAAACAGGTAATGATCCATTGGGCCAACATGATTTTGTCCAAAACATATGTACCACTGGGTTTGGTCTAAGACATTACAGAAACTTTTGTGGACCATTGGCCGACTTAGAGCAGGCCCATTAACAGCTCTGACATTGCATACGATAATGAGTTGGAGCAGGCCCCAGGGGCGGCCGGCCCGGCCTGGAAAAAGCCCCATCTCGGCCTATAGAAAATGGGGTCGGATTTGGGGCCTTCTTTTAAGACAGTTTTGTTCTGGGCCCAGAGATCGGGGATTCTCGCAGGCTCAGCCTTGGCCCTTAAGGACGCTTGTTTTAGACCCTGTATAATAGTGCAAATCCAATATTAAAATGATTGATTCTCCAATTAATATTATTATCATCCGATAATTTAGTATCATCTTATACTTTTCAAAATTCTAAAAGTTTAGAAATAATTAGGTAAGACTCTTAATCTTAATCTTAGAAAGTGTTTGTGATTAAGTTCGAGAGGAGAGTTTAAGAGAAAAAAGCAATATATATATATATATATATATATATATATATATATATATATATATATATATATATGAGAAAAATGTATATCAGCCTGCGGCTGAGAGAACTCTCTCAGCCTGCGGTGATGTGGCTCAATTTTGTCACCCCAATAAATTGCGGCCCGCTTATAGGAAAAAGTTAAATTACTAAATACCCCTTATGAAAAGCTACTCTGTCGGTAACTTTCGTTATTGTTTATTATTATTTCCCCACAAGACAATTTTTTGACCGCTCGTTGTCAGATTTAGAAAAATAAAAAAATTTAGACCAATGATTATTTAAAAATTATAAGAGAATAAAAAACAAATAATTTTTAAAACACTGCCACCAAGGTCGCAGTCATCTACAATACAAATGTAAAAAAACTGCGACCCGAGACGACAGCGACCAAGGTCGCAGTCATCTACAATACAAATGTAAAAAACTGCGACCCGTTTCGACACTGCGACCAAAGTCGCAGTCATCTACAATACAAATGTAAAAAACTGCGACCCGTTTCGACACTGCGACCAAGGTCGCAGTCATCTACAATACAAATGTAAAAAACTGCGACCCGTTTCGATACTGCGACCAAGGTCGCAGTCATCTACAGTGTACACTGCAAACATAACAAACTGCAACTAGGGAAATTAAAAAACTGATGACGTTAAATACACTGCGATCATGGTCGTATGACACTACAACGAATATTGAAACAACTGCGACCCGGGACGACACAATGACCAAGGTCGCAGTCATCTACAATACAAATGTAAAAAAACTGCGACCCGGTTCGACACAGCGACCAAGGTCGCAGTCATCTACAATACAAATGTAAA